>JANAVB010015800.1:14393699-14493699 GCA_029216955.1 Iris pallida
TCCCAAATCTGAACCATTGGATGTTCATCCAATGGTTCAGATTAAATAATGCAGGAGACATCATTTAATGTTATTTTTGACTTTTGAGCTCTTGTTAACTTGCTATAGCAGGTCATTTTTCAATGCAATTTTTTCAATGAACACCCTGAATTAACTCATATTTACTTTCTCTTTCGTCCATGTAATTTAATAATTTGTGCAACTACGTATATATAACAATAATTGTGTGTCGGACGGAAAGTAAGGACACAGTGTGTCCAGGTCTGTAGGCGATGTAGACGACGACACCACCGATGCTCCGATAGCTGCTGGCGATCTAGATGATGACACCGACGATGACATGGACGAAGATCATGTAGCCAATGTGGATAATAGTAAGGAAAGAATTCAAAGGAAGAAGAGGTGTAGGAAGCCGGTAAAAGCTCGTTCTCTCAAATCTCTTCTTTATGTAAATTAAATTCAAGGAGGGCACAATCCCAAATTGTAGTTATTGCTTAGCAGAGTCTGCTTAGTTGTTGTAAAATTGTGGTGTTGCTTCTGTAACATTTTCATCTTTAGTCTCATGTTTTCTATGAATATGTGTTCTGTTTGATTTTGATTTAGTAATCTTTCCGTAATTTGTTTTTTGTTTCATCTAACAATTTAATATTTTAATTATAAAGCTACAGGCCATGGTGGTGGTGGTGGAAGGAGAAACGGAGATAAAGAAGGAAAGAATAAGAAGTTCCGGTTCGCGGCGGACTTCGTCGAGCCCTCCTCGAACAACGAGGAGTACCAGCGGAATTAAACCTCTTATAGAGTTCCTTAAATTGTTAATCATGATAACCTTTGTACTTTTCAAACGGCTAGTAGAATCTTCGTCGAGCCCTTCTCAAATTTTTTTATGATAACCCTTCAAACGGCTAGTAGATTCTTTGCTAGTCTCGAAATTTATTTGTCTTTCCATCTTCCTAAGTTTTTGTATTTTTCTCTTGCTATATATAAAATTATTTTC
The DNA here is from genome assembly GCA_029216955.1 of Iris pallida. NCBI lineage: Eukaryota > Viridiplantae > Streptophyta > Magnoliopsida > Asparagales > Iridaceae > Iris > Iris pallida. The sequence continues at coordinate 14,394,694 of JANAVB010015800.1, forward strand.
TTGTTTCAACTATTATTTATTCTGAAATACATAGAATAGTTTTCTTATTTTATTTTGTAGTACTGAAAAAAGATGTCTACTCGTATGGGACATGTAGAAGACGTAGAAGATTGGATGCCAGCTACAAATGAAACCTTCATTCTGCGTATGATGCGCAAGTTTGAAGAACAACTGTCAAAGGTTTCAGCTCAACTTATTTCGATCAATTCTAAGCTTGGTTCAATCGAAATTGAACAAATGAATATATCTCGACGTTTGGAAAAGATGGAAGAATCTTCAGCTTTGAAGAAGGCATCTTCATCTGGAGTAATTAATAATGTGGATGAGATTTTCGTTGAATCTTTCGATTAGGAGGACGTGCTGCTAAATAAACATTATAAAGCAATGGACCGAATTCTTGAATTGTGTCCTCCAGAAGAAACTGACTTTAGCAGTTCTTTAAAAAGAATGCGAAAAAATTTAGATCCGGTCACACCTTTGAAAAAGTTTAACAAGAACTTTAACCTCAAAGCCTAGCCAGTGTACTAGTATTTCTTCGAGTTTTTACGACTATATTTTTACGGATGATAGACCTGACGAGTAAGTAATATGAGTTTTCATTTAATTACAACAATTTTTTTCCCTAATTTATTCGTTTATTTTCTTAGTGAAATAATATCATCTTGCAACAAAATCTATGTGTCTCGGGCTGAGATGAAGTCCTTAGCTCCAGAAACGAGAATTAAAGATGGGGTATGTATAGATAGTATATTTCTTCTTAGATGCCATCTATGTTTACTTCTGTCATGCCCCAGAACCAGAATACTGACAAGTAGGGACGGACCAGGCCAGCTACGTATACCAAAGTACTCTAGTACTCCGAAATAACGTATAAGCTATATAGATGGGGGTTACTACTACAAGCCAACAGTCGGTCCTAGGTCAAGCAATCCTACGTATCTCAATCACACGCAGTAAACAATGTACAAGAAGTAAGATCAACTGAAATATAAAATAGTAAAACGTCCCAAACTATCATATATTAATGATCATGAAGCTAGTAATACAGAGTGAAGACTAGCAAGAGTAATAGTCATACATGATAAGCTCTAGCTATAGTCTAGAATAATACAAATCATGTTCTGGCCCGTAGGCTAAATGTCAAGTTCAAACCACGAGCTAAACACGTGCTCGGAGGCTAAACGCCATAAAAGAATAATGTACATAACTAGTGGAAGAATGAAATAGAAAATCTACTAAGGTACTCTGGTGCTCCGGGTAGTCACCATCGAGTAGATGGTAAGGAAGATCCTTCGGGCTCCTCTATCAGATCTGGCCAAACAAAACCAGTGGGGTCAGACCTCAATAGCAAGTACCATAAAGGAAGCCAAACTATGAACTAAAACCAACAATAACTAACATAGCAGCGGATAGAGACAAAAATAAGTAAAAGCAAATCGAGACTCGTGCGCTACCAATGCACTTACCTCGAGAATTGAAAGACAATAAGTAAAGTAACATGTAGCATAAAGTAAAGGACATGTGACAGAATGTAAACTGTGTACATGTAAGGAAAAGGAAGCATGTGAACATGAAAGATAAACTAGACATGTGAGCATGTTAAGTAGTTGGGACATGTGAGCATGTTAGATAACTGGAACATGTGAGCATGTTAGATAACTGGACCATGTGAGCATATTAGATAACTTGGACATGTGAGCATGTTAGATCTATATAGAACGACAAATGATAAGATGACTTAGGAACTAATCAGGAACCCAAGTTACAATCCGTAAACCAAATAAGGACCGGGGTTGTAACCCTTCTCCTGAACAAAACTTTAGTATCTAATCATTTATCGACAAAGGTAAAGCATAAACAAAGATGTACTAAAAATAAATAAATCCGAACTCTATCTAGACAAAACTAGACTGGACTGGACTCCATACAATAATCATGGCCAAGCAATGAGTACGACTTTATACAGTAGCTAACTAGGGTTATCACAATCCTAATTACTAACAAATGCAAGTTTGAGAAATCCAAGTCCAATTACCTACCTGCTACTACCTGAATGATCCAAGCCAAAAGAAAAACAAGTATAGCAGACACACTGCAGTAAGATACATGTGTCCTAAGGAAGTATCCTACTCGACGGTGTGCTGGAAGAGTGCTTAAATTTTTTTTGTTGGATTCTGTGTGTGGCATTCCGCAGAATCCATCCTAGACATAAGACATGCAAGACTAGACAAGCAAGATTGTGCACTACAACAAGCCACAACAAGACATGATAATATTAAGACAAGAGTGCGCTACGACGAGCCACTATCAAGGAGCTAGACACAGGCCACTATCATGTAAGCAAAGAACATGTATCATGAGTGCGCCACGACGGTCCACTATCTAGTAAGCAAAGAAGGCATGGCAATAATTATCATAGCTTATAAGAAAGAATCTATCAAAAGACATATCATGGCATGTGAGAAAGAATAATTAAAGCTAAGTACATTTCATAGAAAAATAATTGAACATGTGCTAGTGTCAAGTGTATATAGGGTGTACAATCATTCTCTAACTATGCAAGATCATCTAATTATGTTAAAAAATCATTATAGTCGAAGCAAATATCAAAAACGGAAAAAAAACGGACAGAAACGGACAAAAACAGCCTAAAACGGCATACCGGCAGTATACGACGGTTTTTTGACCTAAAGACAGAAAGTTTCTGGTACAAAAATCGGCATACCTTCGGTATACTACGGTATACCGTCGGAATTCCGATCTTCCAAACAACAACAAAATTCAGATTTTTGCCAAAACTTATTTCGGCCATAAAAACTTCATTATAAATCGAAATTCGAATTTTTAAAAGTCAAAATTGCATAGAATTGAATTCTCTACAACATGGAACTATTAGATTTCACAAATTCTAATATTTGATAGATCAATACTGTCACTCCCCGATCCTAGAATACGTATTTTAATACGTAAACCGATAATTTGTATTTATCTTGTATTTATACTATATTTATTATGCAGTATTTCTTCATGTATTTCCTAATATATTCGACAAAATATTATTTCGTAATTTATTTTTTGCATTTGGGCCTACAGTTTTGGCTCATTTGGGTAACCTATTTTTGGTTCACCAATGGTTCATCATGAACCCTTTGGTTCATCATGAACCCTTGGGTTCAAGATCTTTATATATAACTCATCTCACTCTCTCTCCTCTCATTTTTTCTTTCATTTATTTCCTCCACCAACCAAGGCAAGTACCAACTTGCTCAAGAGATGGATCCATAAATTTTTGTCAATGTTTCTTACAAAATTACTTGTCAAAATATGTTCTTCTCTTCAACCTATACTAGTTTAGAACTTAGAAATTTTCATTTTGAAGCTTTGATTTTTGTAGATCTAATTATTAATCATTTTCGGATTTCCTTAGTTTTGATCTATTTTCGTTGGGGTTTTGTGGGTTTTGATGCTTCCATGTGGAAGAGAATTCAATTTTACTCAAGTTAGAACTTTGAAAACCTAGATTTGGTTTTGATTTGGTCAAGTTATGAGAATTGGAAGTTTTTGGTGTTCTTGACGATGCTCTCGGCCTGGAGGAGAAGACCCTTCAGCCTGCGCTCTTTAGCGCAAGGTTGAACTGCGCAGCTCATCTTTTGACGAATTGCACAACCCCTCGGCCAGCGCATTGGGCTGAGTTGAACTGCTGGCGCTCCTTAGCTCCAGCGCCATCCGACCCAGCGCAAGTCAATCCGTGCGCGCTTGACTTCAGCGCAATCCATTCCCTGCGCAACCTGACCCTGCGCGATCTGATCCTGTGCAGTCTAACCCTGCGCTGTCTGATCCATGCGCAACTCGACTCTGGCACAATCCATTCCCTGTGCCATTTAACCGCTGCGCAGTCTAATCCCTGCGCAATCTAACCCAGCGCGCTTGGCTCCAGCGCACTCTAACCCTGCGCACTCTACCCCTGCACGTTTTGACCCCTGCACATCCTGACCATGCGCATTCTGACCTGGGCTCTCTTTATATTTTATATTTTCTTATAGTATAGTGCTTATATATATATATATATATATATATATATATATATATATATATGTATATATATATATATGTATATATATATATATATATATATATATATATATATATATATATATATATATATATATATATATATATATATATAGGTGAATGTTTGTGTGTGCTATATATCCTTACGCCTTTTGTCCTGAGCATGATATGAGCACTAATGTGACCCCGGTGAACAAAGTGTTCCTACCTGATACATGTACCTGAATGTCCCAGTTCTTGTTCATGCTCGACAAATGACTCGTAACTCCACGTGGCGTATTTGCAATGATGCATTACACTAAGGAGGGTAGAACATGTTGACATACTGATTGACATGGATCCTCTTTGGGGTACTCGTACTTGAGTACGACTTTTAGGAGGATAATCATGCAGGCCACAGCATGTGCGTCCAAGATTTCACCTAGGGTTAAATTAGGCAACTAAATATACTAGATGCATGGGGAGGGCAAAATCCCGAGATCGTGTTACACCAGCCGCCTTGAGATATTGTCTCGACGCGCCGGCTGGTCTCCACGGATACTGTGTCATCTGCAACGAGTGGATGACTGTATCCGATTAATTCCTGCTATATATTATATATTTTGGCAAGGTGGCCTTACGAGGGACCTGTGCTCAATCATACCTGTCTACGCGAACCCCTGGATTGGCTAGCCTTGCTGGAAATATACGATCTGAGGATTTCTAAATAACATGATGCGAGGATAACCTCGTCCCACTAGAAACTCGTAGACTTGATTGGCCGTAAAAATGACTTGCTTGTATCTTATTACCTCCCGTGAATAACTGAGGGAAGCGGACTGTCATGGTACGTGATCCAACCCATGTTCTTGTTTGATTGTTGGGTTGGTTATCGTACTATGACAGGATGTGGACCGAAGTTATGAACGGAAGACTTATTCTGGTTGTGAAGTGCTACTTCTGTGAATGACTGAGGAACATGGTCTATTATGGTACATGATCCAACCCATATTTTTGTTTGATTGTTGGGTTGGTTATTGTGCTGCGATAGGCTATCGACCGAAGTCACGATCAGGAGATTTTATTGTTTATATCTTTTTCTTATGTGAAAATTATAGAGTACGACACGTCCCGACTCCATGCGGCACCTTTGTCCTTGTTTGGTTGTAAGGGTGCCATATGGGTTCGAGGAGGTTGCGCTACCCTATAATAGTAGCATAAGTATTACTATTATCAATCATTCTATTAACTGGGTTTTTAATCTTAACTCTTGTGCCCCTTTGGCGGTACTTGCTATTCGGGGCTGATCCCGCTGGTTTTGTTTGGCCAGATCTCGTAGCAGAGCCGGAGGACACGATCTTCCTCCCTGACATCCATGGTGCATACTAGGAGCATAGCGGTTCGGGGACTCGAGTGGGTTCTTCTCTACCACTCCTGCTTGTACTTTTGTGGCGTTTAGCCACCGGCACCTGTTAGTCGGATTACTTAATATTTTGTGTCAGTACAGAATTATAAATAAACAGACTGCAGCTGTGTATAATTTTGTACTCCTGACTCTCTGAGATGGCTAAATTATAAAGCTAGTCTCTCATGATCATTTTGATGAAGCGTCGGGGACGCCTTACTGCTTTATCTTTAATGTTCATTTAATTGCTGATGTGATTTGATTGATTGAGAAATAGAACTCTGTGGGACCATTGGAGACTTGATTGTAGCATGTACCCCCTAGTCTCTCGACAGCCACGATCGTCGTATGACGTTACGTACCTCATATGGAGTAGCTGGCCTAGTCCGTCTCCGTATTTCGGTACTGGGGCGTGACAAGGTTTTAGTGGTGGCCCATGCAGGTCTGATTTTCAGGCTTGTGGAGTATTGCGAATTATTAGGAGTCTCAATCAAAACTTGTTCCCCTTCAAATTCCGTTTCGAATTCTCTGTCCTTGCCTTGATCTCTAACCTGACTTGCATCCTCAAAATCTTTTTCGTTCGGACTTGATAATCTTATATCTTTCTCTATAGGGGTGCTTCATTCTCAGTAGCGGGTGAGGCCCATGAGGAAGAGCAGCAAGAGCATGGCTCGACTGGACAGCAACAGGGGAGAGAACCTTCCCCAGGGCAGGCACAAGCAGAAGTGGAACCAGAGGCAGTACAGCCGCAGGTTATTAAAACTCCTGCAGCACCAGCAGCGACGGCAGTACCAGACGCCGTAGCACTCCTGGAGATCATCCGGGGGTTTCTTGTCACTAACCAACAGCAACAGACTCGGCAGTAGAAGCAGAACGTGTTGCTGAACCAAGGGATTCAGTTAGCTCTTGAAAGGAGTGCCGGGGTTGACTCGGGAGCATTAGGAAGGTTCCGTCGCTTGAACCCGAGGTATTTTGATGGCACGGAGGATGCCATCACTGCGGATGCATGGATTCAAGATATCGAAGCCATTCTTGTGGCAGCCAAGGTTCCAGATGATGAGAAGGTTGATCAGGTCAAATTGGTACTTCAGGATCTTGCCCGCGACTGGTGGGCATCAGAAGAAATTGGTGTAAGACGCCCTGTTCGTTGGACCACCTTCAGTGAAAGATTCAAGGCCAAGTATTTTGGCGTAGTAGCTCGATATGAGCTCCAGCAGAAGTTTATTAGTCTCAAGCAAGCAGGCAAGATCGTAGATGGATATGCAGCAGAGTTCTGCAGATTATGCCGTTTTGCACCAGCAATGGTGGCAACGGAGCCAGAGAAAGCTATGAGGTTCCAGCAAGGACTTCATTTGGAACTACTGCAGCTTGTGGAGGGACACGACTACCAGACGTTTGACGCTGTTTTGACGGCCGCTCGGAGGCACGAGCTTACCCAGCAGAGGTTGGCATCGAGGACAGGAGGTCAGAAGAGATCTCATTCCCAGGTTGGAGGAGGAGCAATGCAGCGAACATCGGCACCAGCACCCGGTGTACGTATTCATGATGCAGGAGCACCGCGGAGGACGGCCGTGTCAACTAATACAGTGCCAGTTCGGCATCAGCAGCCGAGGAACCAACAACAGCGTCAGGGAGCACCCCAGGGTTGTACATTCTGTGGGAAGATAGGGCACACGAGGGAGGTGTGCCGGTCAGTGAATGGCTTATGCTTGAGGTGTGGTAGTTCAGACCACCGTATCTCCACTTGTCCTGTGATACAGAGGCCAGGAGGGCCAGCTCAGCAGTTTCCAGCATTGCCAGCTCCGGTGGCAACCCCGAGTGGAGGGCAGTATTAGCAGTAAGGCCCCTAGCCCAGCGTCTACCAACGCAGGCACAGATGTTCCGCCAGGCACAGGAAGCCGAAGGCCCTCAGAGGCAGCAACAGCATGGTCGAGGAAGGCCGCAACAAGGGGCTCCGCGGGGCCAGGCTCTCACATTGTCCTTGGGAGAGGCTCTAGCGTCTAGCGACGTGGTGGCAGGTAAAATTCTCGTCACCTCATTTCCCGCTGTAGCATTATTTGATTCAGGCGCTACTCATTCATTCATCTCTGCACAATATGCTACACGGATTGGATTAGAGTTTGAGGCATTGCCGGAGAGGATGGATATACTCACCGGCAATGGGCTCGTAGAAGTTAGCAGAGTGCACTTTTCATGTCCGGTGGAGGTATGTGGGCATTTACTACCCGCATCATTGATTGAATTCCCTATAGGGAATTTTGATGTCGTTCTTGGCATGGACTGGTTGAGAGACAGTCATACGACAATTGATTGTAGAGGAGGTAGGGTCATATTCAGCGTTCCTGGGATGGAGCAGTTCATCTTTACTCGAACCTTGAAGAATCAGGCCGGAGGCGTCATCTCAGCAGCAGTGTCAGAGCCAGGAAAGATTCCGAGAGTGGTCAAAGATTTTCTCGACGTCTTCCCTGATGAGCTCCCAGGGATACCCCCAGTCAGAGAGGTAGAATTTAGCATTGAGTTGAACCCTGGAACGAGGCCTATTGCAGATAGAGTTTACAGAATATCGCCATCAGAACAGGATAAGTTGTATCAGCATGAAGAAGAGTTGAAGTCTAACGGATTCATCCGAGACAGTAAATCGCCCTGGACTGCGCCAGTGATTCTAGTTCCCAAGAAGGATGGGTCGACGAGGATGTGCATCGACTACCGCAAGCTGAATACAGTAACAGTAAAGAATAAGTACCCACTACCAAGGATTGATGACCTGTTTGACCAGTTGAGCAAGGCCAGCGTCTTTTCCAAGATCGATCTTCGGTCAGAATACTATCAAGTAAGAGTCCGGGAGCAAGACATACCGAAAACAGCATTCAGATCTAGATATGGGCATTTTGAGTTTTTAGTAATGCCCTTTGGACTAACCAACGCCCCTGTAGTATTCATGGATTTAATGAACCGCATCTTTTTGCCGTATTTGGATAAATTTGTGGTGGTGTTCCTAGATGACATTCTTGTCTATTCCAGCAGTGAAGAGGAGCATGAGAAACATCTTAGGACTGTCTTGCAGACATTGAGGGAACATCAACTTTATGCGAAGCTTGACAAGTGTGAATTCTGGTTAGATCATATTTCGTTCCTGGGGCATGTAATTTCTGGGGCAGGAGTGTCAGTAGATCCGAAGAAGATTGAAGCCGTAGAGCATTGGCCAGTCCCAAAAACGGTTGCAGAAGTGCGAAGTTTCTTAGGATTAGCTGGTTACTACAGAAGGTTCGTGGCGGACTTTGCCAAGATCTCTGCGCCCTTAACGCGTTTGACGCACAATGACGTAGAGTTTGTTTGGTCAGCTAGCTGTCAGGCATCCTTTGAAGAATTGAAGAAGAGATTGATCTCAGCCCCGATCTTGACGCTTCCAGTAGTAGCGGGAGGCTTTACAGTATATTGTGACGCATCTGGGAAGGGTCTTAGATGTGTATTACTGCAGCACGGAAAGGTGATAGCATATGCGTCTCGACAGCTTCGAGACCATGAGAAGAATTACCCGACTCACGATTTGGAGTTAGCAGCTGTGGTGTTTTCACTCAAGTTGTGGAGGCATTATTTATACGGAGATCGGGTAGAGATCTATACTGATCATAAGAGTTTGAAATACGTATTCACGCAGCGAGATTTGAACATGAGGCAAAGAAGATGGTTAGAACTACTGAAGGATTTTGACTTAGATCTTCAGTATCATCCAGGCAAGGCGAATATAGTTGCAGATGCACTGAGTAGGAGAGGCGGTGCCTTTATCTTGACCTCGCAGAAGCATATTTTAGAAGACCTTCAGAGTATGGGAATCGAAGTAGTTTTGCCAAGGGATACAGGAAGAATGACCAGTATGCAGATTCAGTCAACCTTAGTAGAGAGGATAAGGGCAGCACAAGCAGGAGATCTACAGATTCAGAAGTTACGGTCGGAGTGTGAATCAGGCCGTAGGAAGGAGTTAGTGATTCATGAAGATGGTACGCTCAGGTTTGGAAACAGACTCTGTGTACCGAGTGGAGACCTTCGGCAATAAGTTATGTTCGAAGCTCATAGTTCTATTTACTCCATTCATCCAGGAGGAACGAAGATGTATCGAGATATCAGGCAGTACTTTTGGTGGAATGGCATCAAAAGAGAGATAGCGAGATTTGTATCCAAGTGTCTGGTATGTCAGCAGGTGAAAGCCGAGCAGCAGAGACCAGCAGGGTTGCTACAGCCGCTTCCTATCCCAGAATAGAAATGGGAGCACATCACGATAGATTTTGTGACCGGTTTACCTAGATCCCCGGCTGGCAAGAATGCAGTCTGGGTAATAGTAGATCGACTCACGAAGGTCGCTCATTTCCTTCCCTTCCGAGTTGGACAGACTACTGAGCAGTTAGCAGAAATGTACATGAAGCAGATAGTAAGGCAGCACGGTGTTCCAGTTAGTATAGTATCAGATCGGGATACACGGTTTACTTCCCATTTTTGGCGGAGCTTACACCAAAGTTTGGGAACCAAGTTAAGATTCAGTACTGCTTATCATCCACAGACCGACGGGCAATCAGAAAGAACCATTCAGACGTTAGAAGATATGCTACGGGCGTGTACCCTAGATTTTGGCGGATCTTGGGAGGATCACCTTCATCTAGTGGAGTTCTCCTATAACAACAGCTATCAGGCTAGCATTCAGATGGCCCCGTTCGAAGCATTGTACGGAAGAAAGTGTAGGTCCCCTTTGGCATGGGACGACGTCGGAGAACGGAAGTTGTTGGGGCCAGAGATGATCACGCAGACTGTGGAGATAGTTAAGTTGGTCAGAGAGCGCCTTCGAGTTGCACAGGACCGACATCGTCATTGGGCATATCAGCACCGTAGGCCTCTAGAGTTTAGAGTTGGCGACCAAGTGTTTCTGCGGATTTTGCCTACTCGGGGTATCATCAGATTTGGAACCCGAGGAAAGCTTAGCCCAAGATACGTTGGTCCTTTTAAGATTCTCGCTCGGGTAGGCGATGTGGCTTATCGACTTGCCCTTCCGCCTTCGTTAACTGGCATAGATGATGTGTTTCATGTGTCCCAATTACGTAGGTATGTCCCGGATCCGAGTTATGTCCTCGATCATTCTGAGTTAGTCGTTGGTACCGACCTAACTTACGAGGAACAACCCGTGTCTATTTTGGACCGGCGAAAGAAGGTACTCAAGAATCGGACGATAAGCCTTGTCTGTGTTTTTTGGAACCATCACTCTTCGGGAGAGTCAACTTGGGAGCACGAGGACGAGATCAGATCTCGGTATCCGTATTTGTTTGACTAATGAGGTATATTTTTACGCCTTATTGACACGATTCCATGCTTATCTACACCTACTTGTTTTGCACTTTGTGATGTATGATAATAACTACTATGATAGTTAACTTGTATATGATTGTGCCTTACTTGTCCTGATTTCACTATCCTGTCTTGGCTGGAATTTCGAGGACGGAATTTTTCTAAGAAGGGTAGAGATGTCACTCCCCGATCCTGGAATACGTATTTTAATACGTAAACCGATAATTTGTATTTACCTTGTATTTATACTATATTTATTATGCAGTATTTCTTCATGCATTTCCCAATATATTCGATAAAATATTATTTCATAATTTATTTTCTGCATTTGGGCCTACAGTTTTGGCTCATTTGGGTAACCTATTTTTGGTTCACCAATGGTTCATCATGAACCCTTTGGTTCATCATGAACCCTTGGGTTCAAGATCTTTATATATAACTCATCTCACTCTCTCTCCTCTCATTTTTCCTCTCATTTATTTCCTCCACCAACCAAGGCAAGTACCAACTTGCTCAAGAGATGGATCCATAAATTTTTGTCAATATTTCTTACAAAATTACTTATCAAAATATGTTCTTCTCCTCAACCTATACTAGTTTAGAACTTGGAAATTTTTATTTTGAAGCTTTGATTTTTGTAGATCTAAGTATTAATCATTTTCGGATTTCCTTGGTTTTGATCTATTTTTGTTGGGGTTTTGTGGGTTTTGATGCTTCCATGTGGAAGAGAATTCAATTTTACTCAAGTTAGAACTTTGAAAACCTAGATTTGGTTTTGATTTGGTCAAGTTATGAGAATTGGAAGTTTTTGGTGTTCTTGAGGATGCTCTCGGCCTGGAGGAGAAGACCCTTCAGCCTGCGCTCTTTAGCGCAAGGTTGAACTGCGCAGCTCGTCTCTTGACGAATTGCGCAACCCCTAGGCCAGTGCATTGCGCTGAGCTGAACTGCGCTGGCGCTCCTTAGCTCCAGCGCCATCCGACCCAGCGCAAGTCAATCCGTGCGCGCTTGACTTCAGCGCAATCCATTCCCTGCGTAACCTGACCCTGCGCGATCTGATCCTGCACAGTCTAACCCTGCGCAGTCTGATCCATACGCAACCCGACTCGGGCGCAATCCATCCCCTGTGCCATTTAACCGCTGCACAGTCTAATCCTTGCGCAATCTAACCCAGCGCGCTTGGCTCCAGCGCACTCTAACCCTGCGCACTCTACCCCTGCGCGTTTTGACCCCTGCGCATCCTGACCATGCGCATTCTGACTTGGACTCTCTTTATATTTTATATTTTCTTATAGTATAGTGCTTATATATATATATATATATATATATATATATATATATATATATATATATATATATATATATATATATATATATATATATATATATATATAGGTGAATGTTCGTGTGTGCTATATATCCTTACGCCTTTTGTCCTGAGCATGATATGAGCACTAATGTGACCCCGGTGAACAAAGTGTTCCTACCTGATACATGTACCTGAATGTCCCAGTTCTTGTTCATGCTCGACAAATGACTCGTAACTCCACGTGGCGTATTTGCAATGATGCATTACACTAAGGAGGGTAGAACATGTTGACATACTGATTGACATGGATCCTCTTTGGGGTACTCGTACTTGAGTACGACTTTTAGGAGGATAATCATGCAGGCCACAGCATGTGCGTCCAAGATTTCACCTAGGGTTAAATTAGGCAACTAAATATACTAGATGCATGGGGAGGGCAAAATCCCGAGATTGTGTTACACCAGCCGCCTTGAGATATTGTCTCGATGCGCCGGCTGGTCTCCACGGATACTGTGTCATCTGCAACGAGTGGATGACTGTATCCGATTAATTCCTGCTATATATTATATGTTTTGGCAAGGTGGCCTTACGAGGGACCTGTGCTCAATCATACCTGTCTACGCGAACCCCTGGGTTAGCTAGCCTTGCTGGAAAGATACGATCTGAGAATTTCTAAATAACATGATGTGAGGATAACCTCGTCCCACTAGAAACTCGTAGACTTGATTGGCCGTGAAAACGACTTGCTTGTATCTTATTACCTTCCGTGAATAACTGGAGGAAGCGGACTGTCATGGTACGTGATCCAACCCATGTTCTTGTTTGATTGTTGGGTTGGTTATCGTACTATGACAGTGTCACGACCCGATCCCAATTTCTTGGGTCGACTCGGATCATGCCCAGCCTGCACCGTTGTTGAGACGGCGGCAGTAAGCTGTATTCCATATGCAGGTACAATCAACAACATTTGAAACTATAATTGCCACAACATTTAATTAAACGATAATATAAACTTGTCCATTACAAAGCTTGTCCACAACTTTAACATAACATTTATTTTATTTAAAAGATAAACTAAAACTCCAACTAAGCAGAAGTGTCATCATCATCTCCATGGACCTCGTCTGGGAGCACAGCAGGGTACAGCTCCGGGTCGTAGTAACTACTAATCAGTAGCTCTGAGTCATCAATAGAACCTATTGGGTGTGGGGGATCCAGTCAGAAAAGGAGCAAGTACAATTATGAAAATTAACAATTTGCATAATGAATAGAAACTTGCAATACTAAATAATTTTGAAACAATAATTTCCAACTATAAAACAATTGTGATTTGAGTAAGCAGTATCTATGACCGGTTTAGGATGATTCAATTGTATCCTATTGATACGGTCCGGCCTAACCCCGTGTAAAGAGGGGTAAGCTCGCACATTCATTAACTATTTGGCTTTGATCATAGATAACTACGCTACTCCCCATTATCCCGATGCAATGATTCAGTATATTACTCTAGGAGAGAGTACGTGTAACAGTTGTGTATTTAACATGCAAAATTTCTAATATTAATTAAACTACAATTAACCACAACCGTACTTGCCTTGATTTAAACTGGACTTCGATGGATGTTCCGAAAAGGTGCTAGTTACGCCTTCGTAATCCTACAAATGGAGCATCTATACTTATCAAACTGCTTCAACCAACTAAGTATGCTAATTTTCAATCTCTATTATCTTTCCTAATAAATTTTATCCTTTTTATTCTAATTAGAACACAATTATCGGATGGTTTACTATTTACAAAGAAATATCAATTAATCCTTTTCTTTTTGGAAACTTGCAATTTTCATTTAAATTATTAAAACTTGTATTTTGTACATAAATTAATATTTATTTAATAAGTGAGAAAATCACTAATTTCTAATCTTTATGAAAATATGTAGATATAGATAATTATTCTACTTTTTACGTTACACTACGACATCCAGAAAAGAAAACAAAATAAATCCTAACTATTTCATTTTCCAGCACGAGCAAATGAGTAATTGGGCTTATGCCCTTACAACCCAATTTACATGAATTGAAATAAGACGAAAATATAGTTAGTCTCAAAAGTACAATTTCTAATTTAAATTATATAAAAATTTGTGAGTCTCAGACTCTGGTCCATTCTTCACATTCAACTACTCTGCCTCAACGTCCGGTCGAACCGGTGCGTTTGCATTTCGCTGGGGCCCAGTGACCGTTAAGGTCGTCGCCCAAAAATATTATTATTAAAATAATATTTTTATATCGAAAATCATTTTAAAAAAAAATCATTTTTATTATTTTGTAAAATTTTCGGCAGCATCTCCTCTGTTTTTGGTCAACCCAAAAACTGGGAATGTGCCGTAAACCTGCAAAATAACTCCAAAACCCGAATTTTATATAAACAACCATACAATATTTTTTTTCCAAGTCAACCAGTACTGAAACCAATACCAGAACCAACTTCCCAAGGGAAAAACCAATATCAGCATAATACCAAAATCCCAAAATACCAACAGAATCAACAACAGAACCAAAATTGCAATTATTCGAAAATTCCGAAGAGGACAATTTCCGAAACTAATCCCAAAAATCTCGAGATCGAATTGTAAAACTCAGAAGTAAGAAATCTAATCATTCTCCAGAGTTCCTTCCGAAGGGTTCTCGGAAATCCGACTTTCCGAAGAAACTTCGGAATCAAAAATAGTAACGTAATTGTTACGTTGCTGGAAATTCCGAATTCCCACTAGAATTGGGTTGGACCAGTTCATCATAGAGTAAAGATAATAATTGGGTCAGAGTGTACCGACAATGGAAACCGACGGGAACGTCACGTTGCGGAGACGGAACCCGAAGACGTCGTCGAACAGCGAACCGGAAGTGTTCGGGACGAACAGGGGCGGTCTCCGGGGTGAACGCCGGTGAGCGGGTGGTGCTGGGTGGCCTGGCCGAGCTGTCGTCGGCGGTCGTGGGTCGCCGGGAAGCGGACGGTGGCCACGGGGAGGGGCGGCAACAGTCGGGTACGGCCCAGGGGTCAGGGCTCGGCCGGATCTGGGTCGGATCGACTCCGAGAAGCCTCGGAAAACTCTAGATCTCACCGGAAATGGTAGGATCTCTCAGAAATTTGGAAATGAGTGGAGATGGAGATAGAAGAGGGGGTTTAAATAGGAGTAGAAATTGGGGGTTACCGGTCTTGGGAAGGCGAAGGGGTGGCCGACCTTCAAAACACCGGCGGCGGAGCGTTTGGAAAGCTTCGGAAAGAAAACCGAAATTCCTTCGGTTGAAGGAATTCCAACCAACATAGCAAATGAAGCCATTAATCTCTCTCTACAAGTGCTGTAGACACTTAAACAAAGTTTGGGTTTATAAAGTTAAAAAGGTTAAAGGGTTTTGCAACCCATTAAGAATATGGGTTGGGCCCATATACAAGGCTTGGGTTTAATAGCTTCATGGCTTGTAAGAGTCAAGTAAAAATTGTTTTGGGTTTTTAGAATAAATGAAAAACTTTTGGTTGATAAAAATTAGAATTTGGAACTAACAGGATTTTAAAATAATTTTCCTCTTTTAACAATTTAATCAATATTTGTTTAAAAAAAAAATTAAAGCCCAAAATTTTTTTTGATTTCGGGTCTGGCTAACACTCAAAAATCCTTGTTATTAATTTTGAAAATAAATTAATTTTATACTTAAATAAACATTATATATTTTAACTAATTATCTAACATTATTCTAGTAAAAAGCAATTTAAAAATTAGAGAGAAAAATGCAATTTAAAATTATGGGTTTCACAACCTTCCCTCCTTGGAAAATTTCGTCCTCGAAATTAAAGAGTTAGGTTGAGAAATTACCTCAGGTCCCAAACAAGTACGGGTACTTCTCCCGCACCTCATCCTCTCGCTCCCAGGTAGATTCGCCTGGGGAATCATGCCTCCACATTACTCGAACAATGGGAGTCACTGAGGTTCTGGTCTTCTTCTCGCCTCGGTCCAAGATCGCCACTGGCTTCTCTGGCAATGCGAGACTTGGTCCAATCTCCAACTCTGAATGGTCCAAAACGTGGTTCTCATCAGGTACATACTCTCTGAGCTGTGAAACGTGGAAGACGTTGTGCACGCCTTCTAGATTAGCTGGTAGAGCTAACCTATACGCCACTTCTCCAATCCGGCTCAGAACTTCGAACGGGCCAATGTACCTGGGACTCAGCTTCCCAGCTCTGCCAAATCTGAGAGTACCTCTGGTAGGAGAAATCTTCACGAAGACTTTATCTCCTTCTTCAAATGCCAGTGGTCGTCGACCACTGTCTGCCCAGTGTTCTGTCTGTCTTGAGCGATCCTGAGCTTGTCTCTGATAATCTTCACCTTCTCTGCTGCGTCAGTCACCATCTCTGGACCCAGCAGTACACTTTCACCAACGTCGTCCCATGCCAATGGTGTACGGCAACGACGTCCATAAAGAGCTTCGAATGGGGTCATACCAATACTGGCTTGGTAGCTGTTGTTGTAAGAAAATTCTACCAAGTGTAGATGGTCTTCCCACGATCCTCCAAACTCCAAGACACAAGCTCGCAGCATATCTTCAAATGTCTGAATTGTCCTCTCCGATTGCCCATCTGTCTGGGGATGATAAGCTGTGCTGAACTTCAACTGGGTCCCCAAGCTGTCATGCAAACTCTTTCAAAAATGTGAGGTAAAACGAGTGTCTCGGTCAGAAACAATGCTTACCAATACGCCATGAATCCGGTAGATGTGCCGCATGTACAATGCTGCCAATTTCTCAGTGGATAAACCAACTTTGAAGGGGATAAAGTGAGCTGACTTGGTTAGTCGGTCCACTATTACCCAGATGGCATCCTTCCCTCCTTAGGAAGGAGGCAGTCCTGACACGAAATCCATCGTGATATGCTCCCACTTCCACTCTGGAATGTCCAGTGGTTGTAGAAGTCCTGCAGGTCTCTGTCTACTAGCCTTCACTTGTTGACAGATCAAGCATCTAGCGACATACCTGGTGACATCTTTCTTCATTCTACTCCACCAGACAATAGTGCGCATATCCCGATACATCTTATTGGCTCCAGGATGTATGGAATATTGAGACTGATGCGCTTCCTTCATCAACTCGTTCCTCAGTTCGCCAGACGATACACAAAGCCTCGTACCATTCTTCAGAGCTCCATCACCGGCGATTGAGAAACCCTCAAGTGTTCCTGCTAACACTTGATCCCTCAGCTTGCAAAGTGCCTCGTCTTGAAACTGCGTCTCCTTGATCTTGTCCATCAGGTTCGAGCTCACTTGCAACTTCATCAACATAGAATCTGAATCCCGTTTCTTCTGTCCAGGCAGTAATATCTCCAATCCAAGCTTCTCTATGTCCTCCAGCAGGTGCCTCTCCTTGGTTAAGAACATCGCCACTGGGTATCGACTAAGTACATCAGCGACCACATTAGCCTTACCCGGGTGGTATTGCAGGTCGATGTCGAAGTCCTTCATTAACTCCAGCCATCGCCTCTGCCTCATGTTTAACTCTTTCTGAGTGAAAACATACTTCAGACTTTTATGATCTGTGTATATTTCCACTCTCTCTCCATATAGATAATGCTTCCAAAGCTTCAACGCAAAGATGACTGCAGCAAGCTCCAGATCATGAGTGGGATAGTTCTTCTCATGAGTCCGTAATTGCCTAGATGCATAAGCAATCACTTTCCCATGTTGTTGAAGAACGCAACCCAGTCCTTTGCCCGAGGCGTCACTGTAGATTGTGAAACCACCGGATCCTGCGGGTAGCGCAAGGATTGGTGCAGTGGTAAGCCTCTTCTTCAACTCCTCGAATGCTGCTTGGCAATCTTCTGTCCAGATGAACTCTTCATTCTTCCGAGTCAGCTTTGTCATGGGTTCAGCAATTCTTGCAAAGTCCTTCACAAACTTCCGGTAGTAGCCAGCCAAGCCCAAGAAACTTCTGATGTCAGCAACTGAGCTTGGAATAGGCCACTTCTCCACAACAGCTATCTTCTTCGGATCCACCGAAATTCCTTCCCCTGTGACAACATGGCCAAGAAAATCGACCTTGTCTAGAAAGAATTCACACTTGGATAGCTTACCGTACAACTTCTCCTTCCTCAAAGTTTCCAGAACTTTCCTGAGGTGCTCTTCGTGCTCCTCCTTCGTCTTCGAATAGATCAGTATGTCATCAATGAAGACGACAACAAACTGGTCTAAGTATTCATAGAAAACCTTGTTCATAAGGTTCATGAACACCGCAGGAGCATTCGTCAGACCAAACGGCATGACCAAGAATTCAAACTGCCCATACTTGGTGTTGAATGCCGTCTTGGGAATGTCTTCCTTCCTGACCTTGATCTGATGATAGCCAGACCTGAGATCAATCTTGAAAAACACCTTGGCTCCACTCAACTGATCAAACAAGTCATCGATCCGGGGCAGAGGGTACTTGTTCTTGATTGTGACATTGTTCAGTGCCCGATAATCGATGCACATCCTCACCGTTCCATCCTTCTTGGGCACAAACAAGACAGGTGCTCCCCAGGGTGAAGCTCCGTCTCGAATGAATCCCAGAGACTTCAGTTCGTTGATCTGCTCCTTCATCTCTTTGGCCTCCTTCAGGTTTACTCTATAACATCCCTTAGAGATCGGAGGAGAGCCAGGGACTAAATCAATAGTGAATTCTATGTCCCGATCTGGGGGTAGCCCAGGAAGACTATCAGGGAAAACATCCATGAATTCCGCTATGATAGGATGGGGTGGTCCAGGTTCTTCAGTAATAGAGTAGACAATACTCTCAATAACCTCCGGAGCTCTAGAGACTTCAAACTCTGGCCCTCCAGGTGGGCTGAAGATTACACATCCTCTGTGGCAATCTATCAGCACATGCTGCTTGCTCAACCAGTCCATTCCAAGGACTATGTCATAGTTGGGCAAGGGCATTACCAGTAAAGGTGCTACAAACTTATGGCCAGATATTGTAATGGGGCAATTACAGGTCTCCGTAATGGGTAAGGGTCCTCCTCCAGTCATAACCCTACAAATCCTCTTGCTAAGGCCCGTAACTATGTGGTGTGCAGAGATAAACTTTGTTGCTATGAAACTGTGTGTTGCACCAGAGTCGAATAAAACTAATGCAGGATGAGAATGTACATAGATGTAACCTGATATGACATCCGTATTAGGTTCCTGCTCCGGCTCTGGTTCCTCTGCAGTTATGGCAAAAACTCGTCCCGTCTTCTGTTGATGTTGCCCAAATTGTTGCTGCTGAGTGGGCAGAGGTCCCCTCTGTTGATTTCCTCCAGCCTTATGAACTGACGAGGGACAGTCCTTCACTTGATGGATGGAAGACCCACAGATCAGACATTGTCCAAGCCTCTTCCGACAGATGTTCACCTGATGACCCGGCCTTTTGCAATAGCTACAGACAGGGATCTGCTTCTGGGGTGCTACATCATTATTCCTTGCTTACTGGTGATGCTGAGGCCTGTTGTTGTTGTTGTTGTTGGGCTTCTTCTGATTACCCTGGAAGTTGCTAGTTCCAGGATAAGCTCTCTTTGAACGAGCAGGTTGGCTCTTCTCTATGTCTTGGGCTCTCTCCAGAATCTTTTCATAAGTCTTAGCTCCGCCAGAGATCACATAAGTGCGAATCTCCTCTCGAAGTCCATACTTGAATCGTTCAGCACGATCAGCAGGATCAGCCACCATGTTCTTGGCAAATCGGCTGAGCTGGCCGAATTCTGCCGCATACTCTCCCACAGTCATATTGCCCTGCTTCAAGTTCTGGAATTGTCGCTCCATCTCCCGCAACTCTGAAGTTGGGAAGAATTTCCTCTGGAACAACTTCCTGAAGGTGTCCCAATCAACCTGTCTATCCTGGAGTCGGGGTTCATTCCGATACCAGGTGCTAGCTACATTCTGCAGTTGAAGTCCCACTGCTTCGGCCTTGAGGTCTTCTGGAAGTCGAGCGACGCTCAGAAGACGCTCCATATTGTCAAGCCATTCATCAGCATAGACAATTCCCTCGGTACCCTTGAAAGGTCGAGGGTTCTGCTTCTTAAAGCTCTCAATATCGCCCACCTTGGCAATATGATTTCCATTAATTAAATGGCCTTATTATTACATAAATTAATCCTTAAATTTATGTTTATCTTGGCAGGCCTTGGTTCCTGTTGAGCTGCTTCTCCTCTTTCCAGTGCATCCATTGCCACGTTATGGGCATTCTCCATGCCTTCTCTCATAATGGCCGTCTGCTCGCGATGAGCTTCAGTTTGAGTTCTCTGGGCTTCTAGCACTCCTCTTAGCAGACTTATGAGGTCAGTGGAGTCCACAGGTACCGGTGGGGCAGCTGAGTGGGCGTAACCACAGGGGGTTGCATCTCTGTCCGAGAAGATGATGGATCCGTTATTGTATTATGGGGACGATCGGCCAGCTGCCGAGGTGTAGGATCCGGACTTGATTGGGGAGGTGGGGTATGATCAGGTGTTGACATACTATCGCCAGCAGGGTTGGTATTGTCAGTGGTCATTCTCTGGAAGTTTTAGGATAAAAACATAAGCAAGGTAGCCTATCTAAATATTTAATAATAATATGTATATATATCGGTCCTATGTTGTGGCAATTTGATGTTCTAGTGTTCTAACTGTTTCCTAGGTTTTCCTAAGTTGTTGATTGAGGTGACCTGTATGGGCCACCACTAAAAACATGTCACGACCCGGTCCTAATTTCTTGGGTCGACTCGGATCATGCCCAGCCTGCACCTTTGTTGAGACGGCGGCAGTAAGCTGTATTCCATATGCAGGTACAATCAACAACATTTGAAACTATAATTGCCACAACATTTAATTAAACGATAATATAAACTTGTCCATTACAAAGCTTGTCCACAACTTTAACATAACATTTATTTTATTTAAAAGATAAACTAAAACTCCAACTAAGCAGAAGTGTCATCATCATCTCCATGGACCTCGTCTAGGAGCACAGCAGGGTACAGCTCCGGGTCGTAGTAACTACTAATCAGTTGCTCTGAGTCATCAATAGAACCTATTGGGTGTGGGGGATCCAGTCAGGAAAGGAGCAAGTACAATTATGAAAATTAACAATTTGCATAATGAATAGAAACTTGCAATACTAAATAATTTTGAAACAATAATTTCCAACTATAAAACAATTGTGATTTGAGTAAGCAGTATCTATGACCGGTTTAGGATGATTCAATTGTATCCTATTGATACGGTCCGGCCTAACCCCGTGTAAAGAGGGGTAAGCTCGCACATTCATTAACTATTTGGCTTTGATCATAGATAACTACGCTACTCCCCATTATCCCGATGCAATGATTCAGTATATTACTCTAGGAGAGAGTACGTATAACAGTTGTGTATTTAACATGCAAAATTTCTAATATTAATTAAACTGCAATTAACCACAACCGTACTTGCCTTGATTTAAACTGGACTTCGATGGATGTTCCGAAAAGGTGCTAGTTACGCCTTCGTAATCCTACAAATGGAGCATCTATACTTATCAAACTGCTTCAACCAACTAAGTATGCTAATTTTCAATCTCTATTATCTTTCCTAATAAATTTTATCCTTTTTATTCTAATTAGAACACAATTATCGGATGGTTTACTATTTACAAAGAAATATCAATTAATCCTTTTCTTTTTGGAAACTTGCAATTTTCATTTAAATTATTAAAACTTGCATTTTGTACATAAATTAATATTTATTTAATAAGTGAGAAAATCACTAATTTCTAATCTTTATGAAAATATGTAGATATAGATAATTATTCTACTTTTTACGTTACACTACGACATCCAGAAAAGAAAACAAAATAAATCCTAACTATTTCATTTTCCAGCACGAGCAAATGAGTAATTGGGCTTATGCCCTTACAACCCAATTTACATGAATTGAAATAAGACGAAAATATAGTTAGTCTCAAAAGTACAATTTCTAATTTAAATTATATAAAAATTTGTGAGTCTCAGACTCTGGTCCATTCTTCACATTCAACTACTCTGCCTCAACGTCCGGTCGAACCGGTGCATTTGCATTTCGTTGGGGCCCAGTGACCGTTAAGGTCGTCGCCCAAAAATATTATTATTAAAATAATATTTTTATATCGAAAATCATTTAAAAAAAATCATTTTTATTATTTTGCAAAATTTTCGGCAGCATCTCCTCTGTTTTTGGTCAACCCAAAAACTGGGAATGTGCCGTAAACCTGCAAAATAACTCCAAAACCCAAATTTTATATAAACAACCATACAATATTTTTTTCCAAGTCAACCAGTACTGAAACCAATACCAGAACCAACTTCCCAAGGGAAAAACCAATATCAGCATAATACCAAAATCCCAAAATACCAACAGAATCAACAACAGAACCAAAATTGCAATTATTCGAAAATTCCGAAGAGGAAAATTTTCAAAACTAGTCCCAAAAATCTCGAGATCGAATAGTAAAACTCAGAAGTAAGAAATCTAATCATTCTCCAGAGTTCCTTCCGAAGGGTTCTCGGAAATCCGACTTTCCGAAGAAACTTCGGAATCAAAAATAGTAACGTAATTGTTACGTTGCTGGAAATTCCTAATTCCCACTGGAATTGGGTTGGACCAGTTCATCATAGACTAAAGATAATAATTGGGTCAGAGTGTACCGACAATGGAAACCGACGGGAACGTCACGTTGCGGAGACGGAACCCGAAGACATCGTCGAACAGCGAACCGGAAGTGTTCGGGACGAACAGGGGCGGTCTCCGGGGTGAACGCCGGTGAGCGGGTGGTGCTGGGCGGCCTGGCCGAGCTGTCGCCGGCGGTCGTGGGTCGCCGGGAAGCGGACGGTGGCCACGGGAAGGGGCGGCGACAGTCGGGTACGGCCCAGGGGTCAGGGCTCGGCCGGATCTGGGTCGGATCGACTCCGAGAAGCCTCGGAAAACTCTAGATCTCACCGGAAATGGTGGGATCTCTCAGAAATTTGGAAATGAGTGGAGATGGAGATAGAAGAGGGGGTTTAAATAGGAGTAGAAATTGGGGGTTACCGGTCTTGGGAAGGCGAAGGGGTGGCTGACCATCAAAACACCGGCGGCGGAGCGTTTGGAAAGCTTCGGAAAGAAAACCGAAATTCCTTCGGTTGAAGGAATTCCAACCAACAGAGCAAATGAAGCCATTAATCTCTCTCTACAAGTGCTGTAGACACTTAAACAAAGTTTGGGTTTATAAAGTTAAAAAGGTTAAAGGGTTTTGCAACCCATTAAGAATATGGGTTGGGCCCATATACAAGGCTTGGGTTTAATAGCTTCATGGCTTGTAAGAGTCAAGTAAAAATTATTTTGGGTTTTAGAATAAATGAAAAACTTTTGGTTTATAAAAATTAGAATTTGGAACTAACAGGATTTTAAAATAATTTTCCTCTTTTAACAATTTAATCAATATTTGTTTAAAAAAAAATTAAAGCCCAAAATTTTTTTTGAGTTCGGGTCTGGCTAACACTCAAAAATCCTTGTTATTAATTTTGAAAATAAATTAATTTTACACTTAAATAAACATTATATATTTTAACTAATTATCTAACATTATTCTAGTAAAAAGTAATTTAAAAATTAGAGAGAAAAATGCAATTTAAAATTATGGGTTTCACAGACAGGATGTGGACCGAAGTTATGAACGGAAGACTTATTCTGGTTGTGAAGTGCTACTTCTGTGAATGACTGAGGAACATGGTCTATCATGGTACATGATCCAACCCATGTTCTTATTTGATTATTGGGTTGGTTATTGTGCTACGATAGGCTATCGACCGAAGTCACGATCAGGAGATTTTATTGTTTATACCTTTTTCTTATGTGAAAATTATAGAGTACGACACGTTCCGACTCCATGCGGCACCTTTTGTCCTTGTTTGGTTGTAAGGGTGCCATATGGGTTCGAGGAGGTTGCGCTACCCTATAATAGTAGCATAAGTATTACTATTATCAATCATTCTATTAACTGGGTTTTTAATCTTAACTCTTGTGCCCCTTTGGCGGTACTTGCTATTCGGGGCTGACCCCGCTGGTTTTGTTTGGCTAGATCTCGTAGCAGAGCCGGAGGACACGATCTTCCTCCCTGACATCCATGGTGCATACTAGGAGCATGGCGGTTCGGGGACTCGAGTGGGTTCTTCTCCACCACTCCTGCTTATACTTTTGCGGCGTTTAGCCACCGGCACCTGTTAGCCAGATTACTTGATATTTTGTGTCAGTACAGAATTGTAAATAAACAGACTGCAGCTGTGTATAATTTTGTACTCCTGACTCTCTGAGATAGCTAAATTATAAAGCTAGTCTCTCATGATCATTTTGATGAAGCGTCGGGGACGCCTTACTGCTTTATCTTTAATGTTCATTTAATTGCTGATGTGATTTGATTGATTGAGAAATAGAACTCTGTGGGACCATAGGAGACTTGATTGTAGCATGTACCCCCTAGTCTCTCGACAGCCACGATCGCCGTATGACGTTACGTATCTCATATGGAGTAGCTGGCCTAGTCCGTTTCCGTATTTCGGTACTGGGGCATGACAAATACCTCAGAATACTCCAAACAGAAGTTCTTGGGACACCGAAACGGGTTCCGATTGCCACCAAACTCAAAATTCATGTATACTAGCTTGGTAAGGACCTCATATATGTATATTTGACCAAGATCCATGATGGTAACACTAGTATCACTTTTGATACCAAGTTTTCTACTAAATCAATATTGGGTTTTAACAGTAATCAAAATGTTGCTTAAACAAATTTTGAAAACATGCATATATACGAGAATCATAAGGAAAACATATTTAACCAAATGAATTTGAAATTTTTTTAAGCATTTAATACCAAGAAAAACAAAAATGACAACAAAACAATATGGTTCAAGAATTTGGCAAGATGTACTTGCCTAGGTTAAGCTCCAAGCATAATCTTCTACTCCTCCTAGGGGGATTAGACACCACACCCAAGGCCTCAAGGCCAAGCTCTTGGCAAGCTCCAAGGGAGAGAAAAGGAAAGAAGAAATGAAAAGAGAGTGAGGAGAATGAAAAGAGAGAGGAGAGAGAAAGTGAATGGTATATATAGAAGGGGGAATTAATCTTAGCCGTTGGATCGTGATCCACGTCAAAATCTAAGTCAATCATGGCCATCCAAACAAAACCAAATATCCAATAGGTAATAGGGTGCATCTACACTATTCACAAAAATATCTAAATACTATTCATCAAAATATCCAAAATACTATTCACAAAAATATCGAAAATACTATTCATAAAAATATCTGAAATCGAAAATATCTAAAATGTGGAAAATTTGTCTGGACGGTATGCCGTCGGTATACTGGCGGTATATCGGCCAAGAAAAAAACCTATAAGTTAGGAAAAAAATTTAAAGCATTACGAACACCAAAAAAATACAAAATATACTACAAAATACGTATCCGTATATAAATTTCGATACTGTGAGACGAGTCTCACAACTTCGATTCCATCGCCAATATTTTTATTGAGATACTCAGATTGTAACCCTTGTCTCTGCTCTTCTCAATGCGGAGGAACGGAAAAAAAACTTTCAATAAAGCTAATGTATGGTATTTACCAATAAGGTTAACGGTGAGTGAAGGTTAACGGTGAGTGAGCATTTTATTCTTCAATGATTATGCATTAACTATTTTCTCGTTTGTTTGTCCTTCCTAATGTATTAATTGATGTGTATGTAGAGAGCAAGGTTACCTCAATCTGACAAACAACTTCATGAAATATGAAAGAAGTACAAATATTTCCAAGATTATATAGAATTTTTAAGCATTTGTAATGATGTATTAATGTATTTCTGTTTAAATATTAATCCTAATTTTTTAAAAATTTACTAAATTGTTTTACCTAATTAATTCTGATTCAAATATACATACCCATTCTTTTGTCTGAACACTATACTCTTGCAAGAGTTATGGTTAAAACAAGGACTGATAAAATTTGGGACACACTTGCATCTACAGATGAGTCGATTCAAAACAAATCAGTCATAAAAGAAATAGTAAGCTCATATTCATCAATTTGTATGAATTGCGTAGAAGATCCGCGTATACTAATACATATTGTATTATGGTAATTGTAGCTTTCAAATTTGGATCTCTTTATCGAAGAAGAGATTTTGAAGTTGAGAGATGCTAGGTTCAACTTTTCTACTTTTGCCATAAAACGTCGTCCTTATGTTCCCCGCCAAGGCAATTTATTTGATTGTGAGATTTTTGTAATTGTATTCATGAAAGACGGATGTAGTCTAGACTCCCGTTCTCTCAATGTAAGTCTGAAAATATTTCGTCAAAAACTTACACTTTTTAGAGAAATATTTTTGATGTTATGTTTGTTAAATGCAGTTTGATTTGGGAATAGAAAGACGCAAAGCTGCTGAATGGATTGCAACTTCAGAGCACAATGAAGTACTATCCAAGTTGCGCAACAATATAATATAATTAAGCAGAAAGGAGTCCAAACTGAAATGATTGAATATGAAAGATGATAATTTTTTTCTTCTTCTTTTATCTAATGTATTATGTTCATTTGTTTTGTTGGGTTATAATGTTCTTAAAATGTGGGATAAAAATGATATCAAAATGTTTATTTGTTTCATAATCTTGCTGCCATATAATCCTAAAATATCCTAACATGTGCCTCTGACCCTATGGGTATACCCTCTCTTCGTGCTAAAATGATTTATACCTCTGACCCTATGTATCGAGAAAAATTCTCAAGTTATTGACAAGAGAAAATTTATAAAATGCCCAAAAACCGCAAAAGTTTTATGAAAAAATCCACCGCAAAATAGCATTTCATCGCATGCCCAGAATTAGCTAAAAATATATAAAAGGGTACGGCATGACCTTATTGCCCTTCTAATTTTTTTCAAGACACTCACGAAACCTACTCTTCAAAACCAATTTTTTTTATTCTTCCTCTTCTTTCATACGCTGCTACTTTTTGTATCTAGGTTTCATCCTCCAAAATTTTCAAACCCTATTTCAAAAACTCGTCAGTGACTCTCCATTCGCAATCTTCACACCATGTCGCAAACATCTGCATCAAATGGAACCCTAGTTAGAGAAGAGGGAGAAGATGTAGATATGCAAGAAGAGAGAGCTGTTGTGAAAAGATTTAAGAAAGTTGCACATGAGCCAGAGACTAGTAATCAAGAAGGAGGGCAAAAAGAAGGGCAGAAAGAAAGTATAACTATAAGTTGTGTTCGTAATTCTGTTAAGACAACGAAGGGGAATAGTTATTCTCCATCTTAATACAACGGAGGGGTATAGTCATTCTTCGTGTTAAAATACAGGAGAATGGCCATTCTTCGTGTTATATTGACGGCGAATGGACCATTCTCCGTGTTAATATCACGGAGAATGACCATTCTCTTTATTAAATTGAAGGATTAATTCCATTCTCCGTGTTGAATTGACGGAGAATGGCCATTCCCGTATTAAAATAAAGGGGAACTGTCATTCTCTGTGTTAAAACAACGGAGAATGGCCATCTCCGTGTTAAAATGTAGGAGAATGGTCATTCTCCGTGCAAATATCACCAGAATGGCCATCTCCGTGTTAAAATATAGGAGAATGGTCATTCTCCATGCAAATAACACGGAGAATGACCATTATCCGTATTAAAGTCATGGGTAATGGCCATTCTACAAGTTTATATTTACGGAGAATGGACTATTCTCCGTGTTAATATCACGAAGAATGACCATTCTTCTTGTTAGATTGAAGGATTAATTTCATTCTCCGTGTTGACTTGACGGAGAATGGTCATTCCCATGTTAAAATAAAGGAGAACTGTCATTCTCCGTGTTAAAACCACGGAGAATGGCCATCTCCATGTTAAAATGTAGGAGAACGGTCATTCTTCGTGCAAATATCATGGAGAACGGCCATCTCCGTGTTAAAATGTAGGAGAATGGTTATTCTCCGTGCAAATATCACAGAGAATGTTCATTCTTCGTACAAATATTACGGAGAATGGCCATTATCCGTGTTAAAGTCATGGGGAATGGCCATTCTCCGTGTTATATTGACGGAGAATGGACCATTCTCCGTATTAATATCACGGAAAATGACCATTCTTCTTGTTAAATTGAAGGATTAATTCCATTCTCCGTGTTGATTTGACGGAGAATGGTCATTCCCGTGTTAAAATGAAGGGGAACTGTCATTCTCCATGTTAAAACCATGGAGAATGGCCATCTCCTGTTAAAATGTAGGAGAATGGTCATTCTTTGTGCAAATATCACGGATAATGGCCATCTCGTGTTAAAATATAGGAGAATAGTCATTCTCCGTGCAAATATCATGAAGAATTTTTATTCTCCGTGCAAATATCACGGAGAATGACCATTATCCGTGTTAAAGTCATGGGGAATGGCCATTCTCTGTGTTAGATTGACGGAGAACAGTTGACAGAAACCTAAATTTTTTTTCTTTTTTGTAGGAAAAAACTGTCAGAAATAAAGATTCAAGAGTTTTTCGATCTTCTTTCAAGACGATGCAAACTCTTATGGATGATATCAAAGAAGATGACGGCCGTTTACCCGAGCAAGTTATTGATTCTTTGAAGAATACCGGTTTCTACAATTTTGTCGAGGTATTCTACAAAAACAAAGTTCGCACTCAAGAATTGGCCAAGGTTTCATAAGGTCTTGAGAATTTAATAGTAACTTATGTGGAAGACAAATCTGGTATCAGATACTTTCAACTTAGCACTACTATTAAAATAGCACCGAGTGTGGGCGATATGGCACCCATTTTTGGTCTACCGCTGAAGGATGATAGTGAGGATGATACTAATTACAGAAGATTGATAATAAAAAAACAACAACAACCCACACCACCAGCATCGTTGAGCCTTTGTAGAGATCACTTCATAAGATTGCTGGCTAATTCTAAGGGCAAACACTCAGAAGTCACGAATAAGAAAGCGAGAGAGGAGTTCTTTGAATTGTTACAACGGCTTTGTGGTGGAGATAACGTTGTTAATCCAGATGATTTGGCCAAGCTAATAATCTTTCACTTGTGCCAAACAGTATTCTTCACAAAGTCTGGCAGTTCAAATTTGCCGTACAGATTCTTGGCCGTGGTAGACAGCATAGAAGTTATCAACATAATATGCTGGCCAATGACTGGCTGGCAGAGCCTGCGAACTTTCTGACCTCCTGCAGGTTGTCACTGGAGGTCATCGCTCGACCTCTTGATTCGGCGCCCAACTTTGACCTGTTGCCGATCATTCCGGAGGAATGGGATTCTCTGGAGAAGAGGGAAGGGTTACGCCGCCTGTGCCATAGGGCAGGTTTGTGCACCCTGCTGGACTTTGCGGAGGTCCTCCGTGAGGCTAGTGAGGGGTCTACGTAGACCTCTTCTTTTTCTGTTTTTTTTGTTTTTTATGTTTTTTTCCCTCCTCTTGTATCCTTCACCGGCGAATATTCCGACGAAGAAGCTGGGATTTAATGCAATCTAATATTTTGTTAACTTAATTTGGTTTCGGCTGCAAGCGACTAAATATTTTATCTATTTTTCAATTAACACATTTTGTTACGTCAAATCCATATATCTATAACGATATCCCCATCAATGACTTGTTACATCATAGAATTGATTATGCTGCCAGCGTCAAGTTCTTGCAGTCAAATCCATCTTAAATATGATTACAAAGTAAACTAGATGACAACTTTGAGTGTTTTAATTTTACTCTTTTCAAATACATACTCTTTTTAGCAAGTCGTCAAACGAAAAAAATTCGGGATGACAAAAATACGAGTATAGATCGTCTCAAAAATAGAAATATTAAGATTAGAAACTTCACATTCTTAAATATGTTGTCAAATTTTGTTAATTAAACATGTTTCCACCACATTTTTTGTGCCAATTTTTTAAATAATTTATACGGAACACGTTTAAAATTTTGCATGCTTAAAGTTTATGTAGTGATTTCACGTGGATATATACTAGTAATAATAGTAATAAATTTAATTTTGGAAAGTAATTTTTAAAATTAGGGTCTCAGAATTCCAAATGTTTGTGCTCTTATAAAATTTAAGACTCAAAACTATTCTATTTTTTTTACTTCCCAAGGTCATATAATACGGTCGAATTTTCCCTCTTCTTCTCTCAAACCCTCTTTCTTCTTCCAAACCCTCTTCTTATCAAAATGCTGCCAAAGAAACAACGACCGTCTCCGAAGGAGAAGAATCCACAAAGGGATGCGATACAGGCTCGAAGGGCAGAACTTGTAAGGGCGACGAAAGCCAAGATTATGGTCGCTAGGGCAGCGGCCGAAACGGCAGAGGCGGAAGCAGCGGCGGCGGTAGCGACGACGAAAGCGGCGGCGGCAGCTAAACCACCTGTAAAAAATACTATAAAACTCATTACTCGACAAAGACCGAAAAATCTATCTTCGATACAGAGTCGTCGGAAGACTCAACTTATGAAGATCGAAGGCGTACTCAAGCGAAGGCTAAGGTGGCAACGGATACAGAGTCATCAGCGTACTCTAAAAATTTTGAATCCTTATCATAAGAGGAAAATGAAGAGGAAGAGCAATCATCAAATAAGTCCCAGGATGGAGAGGAGGTAAAAAAAATTAAAGACTCTAAATCTAAGAAGATTTACAATAAATATTTTAAGAAAAAGACTGTTATGCCTGAAAGATCAATTAAGATGGATGATGTCGAAGACGAATATTTCCTGGATATATTAAAATTCTATCAGTTGGAGAAACTGAACAAATCATGTCTTGAAAAAATCTTCCAAACAATAGTAAGAGAATTTTACTCAAATCTTCCGGCTGAAATTAAAGAAAAAGTAGAGGATCAACAACTGGTGTTTCTGAGAGGGAAACTGATTATGGTAAATGCTGCTGTCATCAACAAATTTTATAGATTTGATCCAGTTCCTGAGTTTGATATGAAAGATATTGATAATATTTCCATGAGGGATGCAATTCATGAGATTACAGGTGTATCAGTGGGTGCCAAGACCCCTCAAAATGTATACAAAGATCAATTAAAATTTTTGTATAAATTATTGCATGCCTACGTATCTCAAACACTCAACCCTACTGGACATGAGTTTTCCATCCATCCCGAGAGAGTACAATTTCTTTATTATATGGGGAAAAAAAAGAGGATGGATATAGGTTCTTACATGTTCAGTAGAATGATGTATCTCGTGGAAAAACCAACTACAAGGACAGCTCTCCCTTTCGGAGGATTTGTATGCTTAATGGATAGTAAATATTCTGTCCCATGCTTAGCAGAGAATGTTTATATTAAAAACAAAAGCCCATGAGAAAACTAACCTTCACTCGAATGTTTGGAAAACGGGTAGCAGCTACAAGCAAACCATCAACATCTGGAAAACCATCAACTTATGGAATCCAAAACACTAAGGACAAGGTTGATGATCTATACAATTTGGTTGATCGAGTCGAGCACGTGCACGACACGTTCTCTCGATGCAAAACTTGGCGTAGCCTTTGCTCGTCGAGTCGTTGCCCGAATAAGTTAGACGAGAGTTGTGTTGGGCTATCAAAGTTATAGCAAACATTGTCCCCTATTTCTTGCGGTTGCCAGGTCACTTAGTCCCACGAGAACAAGGCTCGTCATATAAAGTATGTGACTTGAGCGATAGCATCATCTAGAGAACAAGGTCTGTCTAAGGCACGAGCCATGGTTGGTTTAGTGAAAAGCATGCCATGGACAAAGAAAGTTGTCACGCCCCGCTCCCGTAGGAGCGATCGTCCTCGCTAAGGCGTGATGCCGCACAAGCCTAGATTGCGCTCGTGCAAGGCAGTTTTATAACGACCGATTATAGCGACGGCGACGGGGTCGTCGCACAGAAGTCCCAAACAGAAACATTGAAACATGCAACAGAAATTTAAAGGCAAAACACAAGTTATTCAAAGGTGCTCTTTATGGATATTCAACAATCAGATTACAATAGGCGCAAGGCCATGATTACAAGTTCTCTCATGCTCACTTTTCTCTTATTTTATAAGTCACTCTGCTCTCTCTCATCTCTCGATACAATGCTTGAGCCAGCGGAAGCTTCAGAAGACAATGTCCATACATTATGTCCCGTATAAGTCTTGACTTTATGCGACCGCACGCTTCGAATCGCCAAGAAACTCCGTGCCTCGACGCATCCAAGCGAGCTCCGTGCCACAAGCTTCTACCTGTGCCTGCACATAAAAACTGTGTGGGCGTCAGTACTCAACTGTACTGGTGGAGTGAGCTCCTCGCCCACCCATACAAAACCGACACGTTCATTTACTTTGTGCAATACAAGTCCCTTTACGATTGTCTTTCTAGTCTTGCCTTAGGATCAGTTTTAAGACGTAGACGTCTAACAAAATCAATGTGCCACGACGTGGTCGTGCTATAATGCCAACATGTATTTCGATCGAGGCAGTGCCTCATCGCTTATGTACTTGACCGAACTGCAACTCGAAACGGCAGGGTCGTGCCATACTCTATTCGTGACTTCAGCATATTTAAGACAGTACCTCGCCGAGGAGCAACTTATGCGATCTCGGCCATGCCAAGGCTTTCACTTAAACTCAAGTGCCTCTAGACCAATTCTCGTGCCCACAAGGTCAAGGGGGACGACTCGTGCAGGTCGTGCCAGTAGACTTGATCGTGCTATGAAGTTGAGGCCGTGCCTCACAACTTATCAAGACCTATCCATGCTACCGCCTTACGGCCTTCCTGTTCGACTCATAAGCCAACTTAGATAAGACTTGTGAAACATAGTATCGATATCATGAACATCCCGACGCCAAGTATTGTGCCAAGCACGGTGCCCATGCTGCAGCCCAATATTAGGCCCAAACATTGTGTTACCGACTGGACATGCATTTAAGTTATAGACTCAATCCATAGACATACACGCGGTTTGTCGCTATTCTGCCGACCCATCTATATGAGTGGTCACTAGCAATGTCAAGCTATCTTGGACCCGACTCGGGGATATCGGCCCGTCCCTCCGCGGGTAGCTAGCCCCAGAAGCGCCGAATCTCCCATACGGTTATCCAGCATCCTACTTTGAGCCGTCTCGCTTCCCCCGGGCCGACATGATCCCGGTGCCCCGACGATCATTCGAGAAGACTACACCTTGTCGACAAGTTGTCCAATAACCATGCAAGACTCAACTCGATCTATCAAATCCTTCCTTAATATGACCATGCTTTCCATCTTTATATCGAG
This sequence comes from Iris pallida, assembly GCA_029216955.1. Taxonomy (NCBI): domain Eukaryota; kingdom Viridiplantae; phylum Streptophyta; class Magnoliopsida; order Asparagales; family Iridaceae; genus Iris; species Iris pallida. The sequence continues at coordinate 14,428,083 of JANAVB010015800.1, forward strand.
ACTCCCAAGTAGCGAGACCGATCTCGCGTGATTCCTTATCGAGACTCCTAAGCAGCGGGACCGATCTCGTGTGCGAGACTTATCGAGACTTAGCGAGACTCCCAAGTAGCGGGACCAATCTCGTGTACGGGACTTATCGAGATTTAGCGAGACTCCCAAGTAGCGGGACCGATCTCGCATGTTTCCTTGTCGAAGCATAGCGAGACTCCAAAGTGGCGGGACCGATCTCATGTGCGGGACTTATCTAGACTTAGCAAGACTCCCAAGTAGCGGGACCGATCTCGCATGAGAGACTTATCGAGACTTAGCGAGACTCCCAAGTAGCGGGACCGATCTCGGCCAACCAGTCGCGTTGACTTCCTTTGTCCGTGGCACGCTTTTCACTAAACCAACCGTGGCTCGTGCCTTAGACAGGCCTGGTTTTCTAGGCGATGCCATCACTCAAGTCATATACTTTATACGACGAGCCTTGTTCTCGAGGGACTATATGACTTGACAACCGCAGATAGAGCAGGATAGTGCTAGAAATGACTTAGATTGACCGACATAACTTTGCCTAACTTATTCGTACAATGACTTGACGAACAAAGGCTACGCCAAGCTTCGCATCGAGGGAACGTGTCGTGCACGCTTTCGACTTGAACAACCAAGTTCTCGGGTGCCTAGACTTAAGCCAAAAGCCGTGCAAGACGACTTAACCCACGGGACATGCGAAGGCTATGCCAAGCCTTGGACGACAGGACCGTGCATGCATTTTCAAGCATTCATGCGGGCGACACCTATGACTTAGGCCACGTTCATAACTTCTTGGCAACTTAGACCAACTCTCCTTCTCCAAAGCCACGAGAATAAAGGATTCAAGTGTCACTTTGAAAGTACACTGAACACACTTCTAAGATGGCCGTGGGACCTTTTCCAAGTTCTAGCATATTTCGACCCGTCGGGATTATTCCCTTAGCTATGTGCATTCGTAGCTTTTATATTAGCCTACTTGTACAAGTTGAAAACATACGAGTTATTAAGTGAAGGCTAAGTTGAGGCAAGTTCACCGAAACTACCCTACCTGAGCAAGGAGTCGCCTTAACCGAGCGAGCCTTCGAGTAGTCGTTGCAAGGCTAAGTCCGAACGCCGTCGGCGTTTCGATTCTTCTGATTGACTTTACGAGACGGGGCACTACATCATACACCACTCAGAATAAGTTTCGTCCTCGAAAACTGAGTACTTACACTTAGACCACTTGATCCAAGGACTCTCGTACACACTCCGCCTATGCGTTTCTTCGATTCCGAGCCACGCTCGCACTATTGTCAATCTTTTCCTTTAATACTAACTCAAATCCTCGACACTTTCTATTCCTCAAGTCTCGTTTGAATTCAACATATCACTTGGTTGGATCGTGCACGCATTCCAGGAATCCCAAAATACATACATTTTAACCAAGTCCAATGATCGAGAATTCGTCATTTTTACTTGAGTCGCATCATGCATATATTTAGGCATCCCTGAAATATATGCATGTCAGCCGATTCTCATGAGGGGTATTCCTATATTCTTGATTCATTATATCCATCCATACCAATCCTCAAGATCAATCTTTCGTTTGCTAACTCTTGAAACAGGGGCATCTCGCCTAACCGTTAGGCAATTTCTCGAGGCTAAGTCAATGTCAGGATTGGAATCATAGTTTTCTAACAATAATACCAATACTGATCCCAATCCTAGGGTCAAACCAAGGTCGATAATAGGGGGTTTTCTACCCAAGCTCGTGTCACTCAGATTTCTAAACATCGAGTACGATCACCTAATTCTCATCAAGACAATCGTTGCGCAGATTCGAACTCGTTCAATTCACCAATTCTAACCAATTCATGTATTCGATCATGAGGTCGTCTAGCTTTACAATATGTTGTGCCCTAATTTTATGCGAGTCCGATTATCCACGGTGGTTCATGAATCACCATGCAACGCTCCTGCGGAATAATTATTCTCATCGAAGCATAACTCTTGTTTGAGTCTAGACTAATTCATTTTTGATACGTGGATTAGACCTACTCAATCCTTAAGTTCAATCGTCAAGCACATTGAGTCATTCTCGAGTCCACCTTCACGAAAAACTATAAGTCGAAGCAATCAAATTGTCACGCCATGCAAGTTCGATCACCCTCGCTGTATGGATCACCATACCAGTGCTCACGTGGAGTGATCGTCCTAATCGGCATGATGCATGTGCGAGGCTGGAGTTGTGCTCGCATAAGACAAGAACGTCAACGTTGTGGTCATCGACGAATCAAATCCAAATATTTCATTTTCCTCCAAGCCAAGATCTCAGTTCGATAGTCTGACCGTCATTCGTTCAACTAGAAAATTCTCGAGCCAAGTCTATCATTTCCTCGACACATTTCAACATCCCGAGTATAGAATCCATCGAAACAATGACATTTTACACGATCATCGTTCCTCGAATCAGAGTACCCCCGAGTTATCGCACATTGATATTTGATACGCCCCAATACCATCGATGATGTACGTAAATGACGATCTTCCTTTGCAACGAACTTCGAGTCGTGCAACTGATGCTATTGTCCGAATTGGATATGCCATAATTCTATTTGACCAAATTTGAAATCATAAGTGCGATCCTCTAGGTTTTTTCGATCAAGACATACATTTTTATTCATCGTTTCTGAACCATTTTCTAACTCGCGTTGCCCATTCTCAAGTTGTCTGAACGACATCTCGTTCGGGACATCGAAGTCACGACCAACTAAGCGCGATGCGTTCTAAGGCTTTACGCGATCGCATCGCCTCGCCGACATACTTGAGGTTACCCCTAATCCTCACCATTTGCTCGAATGATTTCCAAGACAGACCATACGCCACTCAAGATTCGAGCCATCCGATCTAGTCTAAATCATGTTCACATTACTCGCTAATACATCTTTCAGATTCGTTCGACGAATCTCTAGCGTAATCTTTCATGTCGTATCGACGCACTAAGTCGTTCGTACTATTCCTCAAAATCTAATCCAATCTTCCTTGTACGCCTAAGCGTTAGTTCGATAGCGTTCCTATCGATATACACTCTAAGTGTATCTCCGTTCCCAACCGAACGATACTTGATATTGCTCGCAACTCGTTTGCACCATAAGTCGAGGTGCGCGACACGCGGCACAACTTAGCCAAAAAGTCGTGCGCATAACCATCATGTACGAACTATACTCCAAGTTTGCATGCTCATTTGCTAATGTCGACATAGGACTAGTTGGGCACGCACACGACTTGCTAACTTTAGCATGTGTCTTCTATCAAGTCAAGTTTGACACCGTTCGGCACAAAGGCCTACTGATGCGTTCGGCGATGGCCTACCGATGTGTTCAATTGAACACTTGTACGAGCTTTTGAAAATATTTAGACTTATTGTATAGACATGCTGCGGGACATTTGAGAGAGAGTGCATACTTCTTTATCAACAACGAGCTTTCAAAACTGAGAGAATTGATATGAAGTCCAAGGACGTAAAATCGTGCTCTGATACCATTATGTCACGCCCCGCTCCCGTAGGAGTGATCGTCCTCACTAAGGCGTGATGTCGCACGAGCCTAGATTGCGCTCGTGCAAGGCAATTTTATAACGACCGATTACAGCGGCGATCGAGTGGGTCGTCGCACAGAAGTCCCAAGCAGAAATATTAAAACATGCAGTAAAAATTTAAAGGCAAAACACAAGTTACTTAAAGGTGTTCTTTATTGATATTCAACAATCAGATTACAATAGGCGCAAGGCCATGATTATAAGTTCTCTCATGCTCACTTTTCTCTCATTTTACAAGTCGCTCTGCTCTCTCTCATCTCTCGATACAATGCTTGAGCCAACAGAAGCTTCGGAAGGCAATGTCCATATATTATGTCCCGTATAAGTCTTGACTTCACGCGACCGCATGCTTCGAATTGCCAAGGAACTCCGTGCCTCGACGCATCCAAGCGAGCTCCACGCCACGAGCTTCTACCTGTGTCTGCACATAAAAACTGTATGGGGGTCAGTACTCAACTGTACTGGTGGAGTGAGCTCCTCGCCCACCCATACAAAACTGACACGTTCATTTACTTTGTGCAATACAAGTCCCTTTACGATTGCCTTTTTAGTCTTGCCTTAGGATCAGTTTTAAGACGTAGACGTCTGACCAAACCAATGTGCCACGACGTGGTTGTGCTATAATGCCAACGTGTACTTCGATCGAAGCAGTACCTCATCGCTTATGTACTTGACCGAACTGCAACTCGGAACGGCAGGGTCGTGCCATACTCTATTCGTGACTTCAACATATTCAAGACAGTGCCTCGTCGAGGAGCAACTTATGCGATCTCGGTCGTGCCAAGACTTTCACTTAAACTCAAGTGCCTCTAGAACAATTCTCGTGCCCACGACGTCAAAGGGGACGACTCGTGCAGGTCGTGCCAGTAGACTTGATCGTGCCATGAAGTCGAGGCCGTGCTTCATAACTTATCAAGACCTATCCATGCTACCGCCTTGTGGCCTTCCTGTTCGACTCATAAACCAACTTAGACAAGACTTGTGAAACATAGTGTCGATATCATGAACATCCCGACGCCAAGTATCATGCCAAGCACGGTGCCCAAGATGCAGCCCAATATTAGGCCCATACATTGTGTTACCGACTGGACATATAATCAAGTTCTAGACTTAATCCAAAGGCATACACGCAATTTGCCGCTATTCTGCCGACCCATCTATATGAGTGGTCACTAGCAATGTCAAGCTATCTTGGACCCGACTCGGGGATATCGGCCCGTCCCTCCGCGGGTAGCTAGCCCCGGAAGCACCGAATCTCCCATGCGGTTATCCAGCATTCTACTTTGAGTCGTCTCGCTTCCCTCGGGCCGACATAATCTCGACGCCCCGGCGATCATTCGAGAAGACTACACCTTGTCGACAAGTTGTCCAATGACCATGCAAGACTTAACTCGATCTATCAAATCCTTCCTTAACATGACCATGCTTTCCATCTTTCTATCGAGACTTCCAAGTAGCGGGACCGATCTCGCGTGATTCCTTATCGAGACTCCCAAGCAGCGGGACCGATCTCGTGTGCGAGACTTATCGAGACTTAGATAGACTCCCAAGTAGCGGGATCGATCTCGTGTGTGGGACTTATCGAGATTTAACGAGACTCCCAAGTAGCGGGACCGATCTCGCATTTTCCTTGTCGAGACATAGCGAGACTCCCAAGTAGCGGGACTAATCTCGTTTGCGGGACATATTGAGACTTAGCGAGACTCCCAAGTAGCGGGACCGATCTCGGCCAACCAGTCGCGTGGACTTCCTTTGTCCGTGACATGCTTTTCACTAAACCAACCGTGGCTCGTGCCTTAGACATGCCTGGTTCTCTAGACGACTCTATCGCTCAAGTCATATACTTTATACGATGAGCCTTGTTCTCGAAGGACTATATGACTTGACAACCGCAGATAGAGTGGAACAGTGCTAGAAATGACTTAGGTCGACCGACATAACTTTGCCTAACTTATTCGCGCAACGACTTAACGAGCAAAGGCTACGCCAAGCTTTGCATCGAGGGAACGTGCCGTGTACGCGTTCGACTTGAACAACCAAGTTCTCGGGTGCCTAGACTTAAGCCAAAAGTCATACAAGACGACTTAACCCACGGGACATGCGAAGGCTATGCCAAGCCTTGGACGACAGGACCGTGCATGCATTTTCAAGCATTTATGCGGGTGACACCTATGACTTAGGCCACGTTCATAACTTTTTGGCAATTTAGACCAACTCTCCTTCTCCCAAGCCACGGGAACGAAGGATTCGAGTGTCACTTTGAAAGCACGCTGAACACACTTGTAAGACGGCCATGGGACCTTTTCTAAGTTCTAGTATATTTCGACCCGCGGGATTATTTTCTTAGCTATGTGTGTTCATAGCTTTTATATTAGCCTACTTGTGCAAGTTGAAAACATGCGAGTTATTAAATGACGGCTAAGATGAGCAAGTCCATCGAAACTTCCCCACCTGAACGAGGAGTCACCTCGACCGACCGAGCCTTCGAGTAGTCATTGCAAGGCTAAGTCCGAACGCCGTCGGCGTTTCGATTCTTTCGATTGACTTTGTGGGATGTGGCACTACAGAAGTCTACGCGACTGGCTGTCATCGAGATCGGTCCTGCTACTTTGGAGTCTCGATAAGCAAGTATACGAGATCGGTCCCGCTACTTGGGAGTCTTGCTAAGGAAGTACACGAGATCAGTCCCGCTACTTGGGAGTCTCGATAAGGAAGCACGCGAAATCGGTCCCGTTACTTGGGAGTCTCAATAAGAAAAGTTACGAGATCGGTCCCGCTACTTGGGAGTCTCGATAAGGAAGTCCACGCGAATGGTTGTCACCGAGATCGGTCCCGCTACTTGGGAGTCTCGATAGAAAGTTAGAAAGCATGGTCATGAATAAGGAAGGACTTGGTAGATCGAGTTGAGTCTTGCATGGTCATTGGACAACTTGTGCGCAAGATGAATTCTTCGAGCGATCCCAGGATGCCGGGTTCGTGTCAGCCTAGGAGGAATTGTAGATATTGTAAGGCCTCTATCGACGGTACGACTCGATTGAAGTGAACTATTACAATATAGGCTGTGGGTCATTCGATGGGAGCTCGTATCTTGTCACACGGATGGTCACCGTATACAAAGATCCAGGATAGCTTGACATTGCTAGTGACCACTCATATAGATGTGTCGGCATAAGAGTGGCTATCCGCGTGTATGCCTTTGGATTGCGTTAAGTATTAGCAGGTTACGAGTTAGGTTAACAAGTCATGCTTATTGTAAGCGCTAACCGTGAATCGACATGGGTTAGGGTGTGCACGGTTGCAACACCATTCTGGAGCCTAAGATTTGGCTTTAGCGAGTACACGTGCTTCGGCATGAATGTGGCATCGTCTTGAGTTAAGTCAGGAAGGACCGTAAGGCAAGTTGGTTAAGTCTGGTTGATCTTGGGAGGCATGGCCTCGATCTTAAGGCACGATCATGTCTATTGTCATGACCAGCACGAGTCGTCCCCTTGACGTCATTGGCACGAGAATAGTCTAGAGGCACATAAGACAAGTGAAAGTCTTGGCACGGCCGAGTTGTATAAGTTTTTACTCGGCAAGGCACTACCTCGAATATATTGAAGTCACGAATAGAGTATAGCACGACCCTGTCGTTGCGTTGCAAGTATAGGCCAAGACGTCCTTGTCCTAAAATTGATCCTAAGGTAAGACTAGAAAGACAATCAAAAAAGGATTAAGCTGCACATAGTAAATGAACGTGTCAGTTTTGTATGGGTGGGCGAGAAGCTCACTCTACTAGTACAGTTGAGTACTGACACCCACACAGTTTTCATGTACAGGCACAGGTAGAAGCTCGTGGCGCGAAGCTCGCTTGGATGTGTCGAGGCACGGAGTTCCTTGGCAATTTGAAGCGTGCGGCCGCGTAGAGTCAAGACTTATACGGGACATAATGTATGGACATTGTCTTCCGAAGCAACCGCTGTCTCAAGCATTGTATCGAGAGATGAGAGAGAGAGAGAGCGGAGTAACTTATAAAATGAGAGAAAAGTGAGCTTGAGAGACTTATAATCAGGGCCTTGCTCCCCATTGTAATCTTATTGTTCAATATCAATAAAGAACACTTTTGAATAACTTGTTTTGCTTCTAAATTTTTGCTGCATGTTCAATGTTTCTGCTTGGAACTTCTGTACGACGACCCTGTCGCAGCCGCTGTAATTGGCCATTATGAAACTGTCTTGCACGCGCAATCTAGGCTCGTGCGGCATCATGCCTTAGCGAGGACGATCGCTCCTACGGGAGCGGGACGTGACAACTGTAACATGGATTATGCAGTTTATTGGACTTGGAATGAATTATACTTAATTTTATTATGATTTTTTGGTTGAAGCGTTTATTTGATTTGCAGTTGGTCTTTACAGATGATTTTGATCTTTTGGTTTATTTCTTTGATTTGCCGATGCCCTTCACAGATTTCATGAGTTCTGGGTTTATTCTTAGGGTTTACAGATAGCCTCATAACGGATTCATTCCTAGGATCACTAAAAATTTATTTGATTGTAGTGTGTTTTGTTTTCTGTAATAATCAGTACATCGATGCCATCATATGAATTCGATGCCAGTGTAATGCATAATATACTCCTGCCTGTTCTTTCCTTATTATTGTTGAAGAAAAGTATGTAATATAAGAAAAAATTCTCTTGGATAGTAGGTTAATTATATCCAAACACTCGCAAGCAATTTTGTGCAGCCAGTGGAAGCCTGATAAAAGGATATTCAGATTTTTTTGAACATGATTTAATATTAAATAAATATACTTTGGTAAATGATATTAAAAATACTGTAAACATTTGGTGAAAAAAATATGAGATACTTGAACATTTCCCGTCCTAAATGTACCATACTTTGTTAAAAGCACAGAGAGTGTCCATTCTCCGTGTTAACAGCACGGAGAAGGGTCATTCTCCGTGTTAAAAGAATGGAGGATGGCCAATCTCCGTTTTAAAAGCAAGGAGAATGGACATTCTTCATGTTAAAAGTACGGAGAATGGACATTCTCCGTGTTAAAAGCAAGGAGGATGACCATTCTTCGTCCAAAATGTACTATACTTTGTTAACGTAAAAATTCGAATATACTTTGGTAAATGATATTTTTTTTAAAATACTGTAAATATTAGAAAGATGGTTAATATGATAATCCGTCCTAAATATACCATACTTTGTTAAAAGCACAGAGAGTGACCATTCTCCGTGTTAAAAGCGCGGAGAAGGGTCATTCTCCGTGTTAAAAGCACGAAGAATGACCATTCTTGTAATGCTCCAGTCCCAAAATACGTAGGACTAGGAATGTAGATATGCCAGCCGTATAATAAATATACGTAAGCTGTAAAATGCAGTAGAAACCATAACTAATCTCATCCACACAAAAATAAATGAATAAAATATATCATATAATGATGATGGATTGTCTTGATACAATATGTTGGGCGGAGACAAATCCACTACCAATAAAATAAAAGAAATACATGAGAAAAGAAATGATTTTTGACGAGCGAAGCGAAGACGACCAAAGTGCAATCATCCTCGAAGAAATAGAGCGGATCACGGCTAGAGCTAGAGCACCTGCGAAAGACAAGAGCACACACACCTGGAGAGATAACCAGGTCCTCAGAGGGACGTAACAAGACACATAATATCATGCCATATAAACTGAATAAATATTGCTCAAATAAATAAGTCAATTGAATTTATAACATGGTCCAATACACACCTATTGAATGAGCGTACCATCCCCCCAACCAAACAAGGACAGGAGATGGTAAACTAATTCACGGCGACGTATCTTTCTATGCTATGAATCCAATATGGTATCCGGACCCCAACAAGGTTCAATACCTTCTCATCGAAGTAGTAAGTCACACCTACAACCAAACAAGGACAAGATGTGACGAACTAATTCGCGACAAGTTATTGTTCCAAGCCACGGTCAGATACAAGTACCCAAACCAAAAGTACTCGTACCTAACAGATAAGGACGCCTAACCAAATCTAGAAGAATACAGTTTTAAGAACAGTTCATGGTCGCATGACTACCCGGTCAATACCAATACAGTACCTCAGTAGCGAGTCATAACACCATATACTATTCCTCAGTACCGAGCGAGTCTATAGCATATAGTCTACCTATCATTCCTCAGTAGCGAGTGAGTCTACGATAGATAGGGTGTATAATGCCTGTGGTTCGTATTACGTATCTTGGTATACGTGTACGTATTTTGACTCGTATTGCATTTCCCCCTGCTTGGTTTATTTGGCATTTTTTATTGCTTGGTTCACCTTAGGATTGGTTCGGCTAGGCTTGGGTTTGCTTATTTGGTTCATCATGAACCAAGTGGACCGAACCAACTCCCACCTACCACCCCACTCCTTCCTTTATTAGCCGCCCAACTCTCTCTCTCTTCATTACTCTTCTTCATTTACTTCTTCTTCTCCACCAACACTTTCGCACCTACCAGAAAGAGAGCTAGGCAAGTGTAACTTGCTTCACGAAGGAACTTCCATTTTGTTGTTCCATTTTCTTCTCCTCAAGATCTTAAGCCTCTTTAGTACTTAGTGTTTTCAAATTCCATGGCTCATTCTACGTAGATCTAAGTTCTAGTATTTTCGATCTTCTTGGTTTTGATATACTAAAATAGCTTGTTTTCAAAAAACTAAGAGTTCCATGTGGTAAGCCTCTTGATTTTGCATAAGTTTGGTTTTGGGATGGCCGGATTTCACCGAGTCCTGGCCGAGATGGAGTTTCTGAGCTTTTACGCGTGTTTACTTTGGCCATGGGGAGAAGATGAAGTTTTACGTACAAGTTTTACGTGTCAGCGTGTTATATCAGTCTTTTACGCACACGCATTGCGTGCCAGCGTAGTATTCAGCTTTTACACTCACGTCTTAACGTGTTAGCGTAGTTCCCTTTTACGCACACGCATCGCGTGCCAGCGTATTTCGTTTTACGCTGAGCTGTTCGATTTTACGCTCGGGACTCTCCCGCTCGCGTAAAATCAGGCTAGCGTAAAATTCCTAGCTCGAGCAGACCTTCACGAGCGTAAAGTTGCCCGAGTTTTACTCGCGTAAATCTGCTCGAGGGTTCGCGCACGTAAAATTTTACGCGCGTACAATCTTGCTAGCGTAAAGCCTGGCTAGCATAAATTCCAGCCGTATGCTGCCTTGCTCGCGTAGAGCTTGCTAGCGTAAAGCTCATGCGTAAAGTTTCACTAGCGTAATCGGTGGTACGTGCGTAGAAACTTGAGTTCCTATGGCGTACACCTTTACCTTTTATATATATTTTACGCCCATTTTATATACTTACGCCTTTTGTCATGAACTTAATAATCACGAATTTATTTAATATGTTTGGAAACCGTAAACCTTCACGAATTTATTTAATATGTTGTTGCGATGTCTAACATGACACGACACGAAGGGTTACAACTCCGGTCCTTGTTTGGTTTAAGAGTTGTAACCTGGCTCCCGGAGCAGTTCTGTGTCCTCTCTTCGTTTATTGTCTTATCGCAACCCCATGCCACGTTCGTCATATTTTACCTTACCTTAATACCATAACTATTTATGCTTACCTTTCCAATAATGATCAGGGGCCAGTTCTGTTCAGGCGAAGGGTTACAACTCTGGTCCTTGTTTGGTTTAAGAGTTGTAACCTGGCTCCCAGAGCAGTTCTGTGTCTTCTCCTCGTTGTTGTCCTATTTGTCTCCCATGTCATGCTCGTCCTATTTTACAAGAATATGACATGATATGGTTACCTATGATTGCCTTAACAATAAAGATCAGGGGCAAGGTTCTGTTCAGGCGAAGGATTACAACTCCGGTCCTTGTTTGGTTTAAGAGTTGTAATCCGGCTTCCGGAGCAGTTCCTTATCCTCTCTTCGTTTATTGTTTTATTTTTACCCTATGCCAAGACTAATCATGTTTTACTTACAATAGTAATTGAGACGGGTTTCTATTCAGGTGAAGGGCTGCAACCCCGGTCCTTGTTTGGTTTAAGGGTTGTGACCTAGCTACTTGAATGGTTTCCTCGTACTCAGTTTACTGTTGTTGTCTCTATTATTATTAGTTCTTTATTATTACTTATCTTTAATACTCTATTGTGATATGCTGGTTTTAGTTCTTAAGTGAAGCCTCCTTGTGGCACTTGCTCTTTCTGGGGTCTGACCCAGCTGGTTTTGCATGGCCAGATATCGGAGCAGCTCCAGAGGATCTATCTGTCTTCCAGCCAGATGGTGGCCACCAGGCATAACCCTGGCAACGAGTGGGTTTCTTTTTGTTCTCCCACCTTATTGTAAAATTATTCTTTTGAGGCATTTAGCCGACGAGCACCTGTTAGCTCGATTGTACCTTTATTTACTGTCTGCCTACGGGCTGTAACATGATTGACAAATCCTAGGGTTGATCATGTATGACTAAACTCTTGCTAGTCTTCATATTTTGTACGACTAGCTTCATGATCAGCTGAATATGTAATGTTTGGGACGCCTTACTATTGTATATTTGGTGATCTTACATCTTGTAACTATTACTACTTGTTTGAGATTGGGACAATAGGCTTGCTCATGACCCTAGGAGACTGTTGGCTTGTAGTTAAACCCTCATGTATCTAGACAGCCGTGACCGTATGGCGAGGTGGGTTGCACTTCAATATACGTAGCTGGCTATGTACGCCCCCGCTCTTCAGTATTCTGGTTCTGGGGCGTAACATGGTTTAAGTGGTGGCCCATACAGGTCTTGTAAATCAAGATATGTGAGGGTTTACCGAATAGATGTCTCAATCAGTACTCGCCCTTGATCTCTGCTCGTATCCTCTTGATCCCTAAAATTCTTGTCCTGATCACATGCTTATATCGTTGATCTGTCCTGGTCCTTCCTTATTGTTCCCTATGCCATTTTCTTCAGCGATATTATTCCTGGACCTGCCGATCAGCAAGGCGGAGCACCTCCCGTGGACCAGCAGCAACCAGGAGATCAGGTCCAGCATTCAGGAGTAGCCTCCTGAGTCATGCCTAATGGAGGAGAGCCACCAGTTCAGCCCATCCAGCCTGCAGAGCCTGATGATGGCACTTTGGTGGGTCTCATCAGGTCCCTATTAGCTTCCCAAGATCGTCGCGGAGATGCCTTACACCAGGCGGTGGCAGATGCTTTGACCAGAGGAGGTCATCAGGGTAACAGTACGGCCAATAGCTTGAAGCGCTTGAACCCTCCCTTCTTCGACGGCAGCGAAGATGCGATTGCTGCAGATGTATGGCTTCAGGACACTGAGGTGATTCTAGAAGCAGCCAGGACTCCAGAGAACGAGAAGGTGGCCGTGGTGCGCCTGCAGTTATTGGATCTTGCCCGCAGCTGGTGGGCGGCGCAGGCCGATGGATTAGTGGCCCCTATTTTATGGGCAGTATTCAGGAAGAGATTCCAGACCAAGTATTTTAATGCTGTAGCTCGATACGATCTACAGACGAGGTTCACCAATTTAAAGCAGATGGGTAGGACGGTCGATAGATATGCGGCCGAGTTCTCCAGACTTAGTCGATTTGCTCCTACCTTGGTGGCGACCGAGTTCGACAGAGCCCAGCGGTTCCAGCAGGGGGCTTCACTTGGAGATTCTCTTGGCCGTAGAGCAGTTTGAGCATCAGACCTTTGATGCAGTACTGAGGGCAGCTCGGAGGCACGAGTATACCTTCCAGAGGATCGTGGACAGGACCGGGGGTCGGAAGCGATCCCACGGCCAGATGAATCAGTCATCAGCACCAGCCCCGGCAGCCAGGGCTTTGACCATTGGAGCTCCGAGGCGGGCGACATCAGTGACGTCGGTTCAACATTCCACCCCGATGAACCCTCAGCAGCAGAAGCAGAAGCAGTCTTCCGCAGTGGGATGTTCACACTGTGGGAAGCTAGGGCATGTGGTGTCAGAGTGTCGTAGAGCACAGGGTTTGTGCTTAGTTTGTGGTGCCCCGGACCACAGGGTTGGGAATTACCCGAACAGGGGGAGTTCATTATCAGCCTTCTCTAGTCCTTCAGTTAGAGGACCAGCACCAGTCCAGCAGCAGCAGCAGCTGCAGTACCCGTTCCCGAGGCCATTGCCGACGCAGGCCCAGGCATTCCAGCAGGAGAGACCGTAACAGTATGCCCAAGCCCAAGCCCTGATCCAGAGCAGGCAGAGGAGTTTTCAGCAGAGGGGTCCCACACCCAGAGGGCATGGTCAAGTGCTGGCCATGACCATGGAAGAGGAAGGATTGGCACCAGGTGAGGTGGTGGCAGGTACTATTCTCGTCAACACCTTTCCAGCTTCAGTATTATTTGACTCTGGTACATCGCATTCATTTATGTATGTACGATTCGCGATACGGATAGGATTGGAGCCCGAGTCATTATCGGTAAGCCTCAATATACTTACTGGTAACGGACTTGTGGAAGTAGATAGAGTGTTTTCCTCGTGTCGGATCATAGTTAGCGGTAGAGAATTCCCCGCTAGATTGATAGAGTTCCCGATGGCCGATTATGATGTGGTCTTAGGGATAGATTGGTTGAGGGACCAGTATGCTAGGATAGACTGCCACATTAGCAGGGTTATTTTTAGCATTCCAGGCGAGCCGGAGTTTTTCTTCTTCCGAGGCAAAGTTGAACCTTCTCCTCCCGTATTGCGGATGGCAGTAGCAGTAGTGCCGTTACCCCGGATAGTCGAGGAGTTTCCAGATTTTTTCCCAGAAGAGCTTCCAGGGATGCTGCCAGAGCGAGAGATCGAGTTTACCATCGACTTGATTCCCGGAACAACCCCAGTGTCAGAAAGAGTCTACAGGATGGCGCCGTCAGAGTTAGAGATATTGTACAAGATGATTGAAGAACTCAGAACCAAGGGATTCATTCGTGCTAGTGGATCGCCTTAGGGTGCCCCAATACTTCTTGTGAAAAAGAAGGATGGTACGTCCAGATTATGTGTTGACTATCGTACCTTGAACTCAGTGACAATCAAGAACAGATACCCTCTCCCGAGGATAGATGACTTGTTTGATCAACTCAAGGGAGCGGCAGTATTTTCGAAGATTGATTTGCGGTCAGGATATCATCAAATCAGAGTCAGAGAGCAGGACATCTCGAAGACGGCTTTTCGATCTAGATATGGGCATTGGGAGTTCCTTGTTATGCCCTTTGGAGCAACCAATGCGCCGGCTGTATTCATAGACCTTATGAATCGTATCTTTATGCCCTATTTGGATCAGTTCATAATTGTGTTCCTAGACGACATCCTGGTCTACAGCAAGAGTGAAGCGGAGCATGAGCAGCATCTCAGAGTTATCCTCCAGATTCTTCGTGAGTACCAATTATATGCAAAGTTCAGTAAATACGAGTTCTGGCTCGATCGCATTTCATACTTGGGTCATATCATCACCCGAGGAGGAGTTGAAGTGGATCCCCAGAAGATCGTGGCTATAGAATCGTGGCCAGTACCTAGCACAGTTGCAGAAGTTCGTAGCTTTCTTGGATTGGTCGGCTACTACCGGCGATTTGTTTCAGACTTTGCTCGAATTTCAGCGCCATTGACCCAGTTGACCCGCAAGGATGTACAGTTTGCATGGACAGTAGAGTGCCAGGATTCTTTTGAGAAGTTGAAGTGAGGCTTGATCACAACACCCATTCTTACGCTTCCAGATGGAACCGAGGGATTCTCAGTATATTGTGATGCTTCAGGCAGAGGTTTAGGATGTGTTCTGATACAGCATGGGAAGGTAATAACTTATGCGTCATACCAACTTTGTGATCATGAGAGGAATTACCCAACCCATGACTTGGAGCTAGCAGCAGTAGTATTTGCGCTTAAGTTGTGGAGGCACTACTTGTACGGAGATAGGATGGAGATTTTTATCGACCACAAGAGCCTGAAGTATGTATTCACTCAGAAGGAACTTAACATGCATCAGAGGAGATGGCTGGAGCTTCTTGTGGATTATGATGTCAATTTGCAGTATCATCCAAGAAAGGCCAATGTCGTAGCAGATGCATTGAGCAGGAGAGCCAGAGTTTATCTTCTAACAGCGCAACCAGAGTTGTTAGCGGATCTTCAGAGGATGGGCATAGAAGTTGTCCTTCCTACTAATGCGGCATTAATGGCCAGCATGCAAGTTCAGTCCACTATAGTCGAGAGGATCCGGATGGCGCAGTCAGCAGATTCCAAGCTTCAGTGACTCAGAGCAGAGTGTGAGACGGGACATAGACCAGAGTTATGCATTCATGATGGTGGTATACTTCGACAGGGTAAGCGTCTTTGTGTACCCAGCGGAGATATCAGACAGGAGATCATGGCAGAAGCTCAGAGTTTGCAGTATTCCATTCATCCTGGTGGTACGAAGATGTATCGTGACATCCGACAACACTTTTGGTGGAATGGCATAAAGCGGGAGATAGCCCGGTTTGTCTCTCAGTGTTTGGTTTGCCAACAAGTCAAGGCTAAACATCAGAGGTCAGCTGGACTTCTTCAGCCCTTGCCGATTGCAGAATGGAAATGGGAGCATATAACCATGGATTTCGTGACTGGATTACCTAGATCCCCAGCTGGTAGAGATGTTATCTGGGTTATAGTCGACCGGCTCACGAAGGTGGCTCACTTTCTTCCGTTCAGAGTAGGTCAGTTGACGGCTCAGCTAGCAGAGATGTACCTCAGGTTGATATTCAGGATGCATGGAGTACCAGTCAGTATCACCTCGGATCGAGATTCCAGATTCACTTTGCACTTTTGGCAGAGTCCTCAGAAGAGTTTGGGGACTCATCTCCAGTTCAGTTCAGCCTATCACCCGCAGACAGATGGCCCGTCGGAACGTACGATCCAGACTCTTGAAGATATGTTGCGGTCATGTACACTCGACTTTGGTGGTTCGTGGGAAGATCACCTGCACCTGGTGGAGTTCTCGTACAACAACAGTTTCCAGGCCAGTATCCAGATGACACCGTTCGAGGCACTATATGGTAGGAAGTGTCGATCCCCGCTAGCATGGGATGATATTGGAGAAAGGCAGATGCTCGGTCCAGAACTTATTGCCCAAACAATCAAAATGGTCAGGAGAGTCCGGGATCATCTTCGCGTTGCTCAAGATCGCCAATATCGTTGGGCCGATTCTCATCGGCGCCCTCTTGAGTTTTCTGTCGACGACCATATATTCCTGAGGATTTTGCCTAACCGCAGCGTCATTCGTTTCGGCGTACGAGGAAAGCTTAGTCCTAGGTATATAGGGCCGTTCGATATCCTGGAGCGAGTAGGAGATGTGTCCTATCGTCTCGCTCTTCCGCCATCGCTAAGCGAGATACATGACGTATTCCATGTATCCCAACTACGACGGTATATCTCGGATCCGAGTTATGTCCTTGATCATTCAGAATTGGTTGTTGGTACCAACCTTTCGTATGAGGAGAGGCCCGTATCCATATTGGACCGAAGAGAGAAGATACTCAAGAACAAGACTATCAAGTTAGTCCGTGTTGCTTGGGGTCATCACTCTTTGGGTGAGTCAACGTGGGAGCGTGAGGATGATATCCGAACGCGATATCCCGACCTGTTTGACTCGTAAGGTATAATGTCTTGCTTATGCCTCATGGCTTCGATTCCTTGCTTGCATGATTGATTGCCGGATTGCTTGACTAGTATAGCTTGCCTATGATTAATATAGCTTGTCCTTGCACCTCTAGCCTCTTGATTAAATTCCGAGGACGGAATTCTTTTAAGGTGGGTAGAGTTGTAATGCATGTGGTTCGTATTACGTATCTTGGTATACGTGTACGTATTTTGACTCATATTGCATGTCCCCCTGCTTGGTTTATTTGGCATTTTTCATTGCTTGGTTCACCTTGGGATTGGTTCGGCTAGGCTTGGGTTTGCTTATTTGGTTCATCATGAACCAAGTGGACTGAACCAACTCCCACCTACCACCCCACTCCTTCCTTTATTAGCCGTCCAACTCTCTCTCTCTTCATTACCCTTCTTCATTTACTTCTTCTTCTCCACCAACACTTCCTCACCTACCAGAAAGAGAGCTAGGTAAGTGTAACTTGCTTCGCAAAGGAACTCCCATTTTGTTATTCCATTTTCTTCTCCTCAAGATCTTAAGCCTCTTTAGTACTTAGTGTTTTCAAATTCCATGGCTCATTCTACGTAGATCTAAGTTCTAGTATTTTCGATCTTCTTGGTTTTGATCCACTAAAATAGCTTGTTTTCAAAAAACTAAGAGTTCCATGTGGTAGGCCTCTTGATTTTGCACAAGTCTGGTTTTGGGATGGCTGGATTTCACCAAGTCCTGGCCGAGATGGAGTTCCTGAGCTTTTACGCGTGTTTGCTTTGGCCATGGGGAGAAGATGAAGTTTTACGCACACGTTTTACGTGTCAGCGTGTTATATCAGTCTTTTATGCACACGCATTGCGTGCCAGCGTAGTATTCAGCTTTTACGCTCACGTCTTAACGTGTTAGCGTAGTTCCCTTTTACGCACACGCATCGCGTGCCAGCGTACTTCGTTTTACGCTGAGCTGTTCGATTTTACGCTCGGGACTCTCCCGCTCGTGTAAAATCAGGCTAGAATAAAATCCCTAGCTCGAGCAGACCTTCACGAGCGTAAAGTTGTCCGAGTTTTACTCGCGTAAATCTGCTCGAGGGTTCGCGTGCGTAAAATTTTACGCGCGTACAATCTTGCTAGCGTAAAGCCTGGCTAGCGTAAATCTCAGCCGTATGCTCCCTTGCTAGCGTAAAGCTCACGCGTAAAGTTTCACTAGCGTAATCGGTGGTACGCGCGTAGAAACTTGAGTTCCTATGGCGTACACCTTTACCTTTTATATATATTTTACGCCCATTTTATATCCTTACGCCTTTTGTCATGAACTTAATAATCACGAATTTATTTAATATGTTTGGAAATGATAATTGAACTTGTCATAATATGATAAGTATACCTGACATGATCATCTCGAATTGCTGTTGCGACGGATAACATGACACGACACGACCTGACAAGAATGATTGACCTGGACACCGTGGACGATTGTGTTTGTACAAATAAACAAGTACTGTCTTGCATCATATCTAGGACGGGGACCCCTGAATACCACGGTCAGGGGCACCTACTGAAATTGACTAAGGCTAATTAACTAGAATAATTCAGTAGACATGAAGAGATTCCCAGCTACAAGCAATCCCGTTATCTGGGCGCATTCAGTGGACTTGTAGCCTACCGACGAGTAGGGCACATTTCCAGCACACAGTCACGTGTTGCATTCTTCATAAACGGACATTCGACCTGGATAACTGGATGGTCTGCAGGACTTGTGGCTGTTGGGATAATCTCATTGCATCTTGCTAGTAACTAGGCCTGTGGTAACCCTAGTTAGTTAAAATTATCAAGCTGTACTCATTGCTTGGCCGTGATTGATTGGATAGAATTTAGCCCGGCTTAGTCTTGCCCTGATCCTGTGCAAGATTGTTACATGATGGGATCATTTATGCTTGCCTTAACCATAACGATCGGGGGTCCAGTTCTGTTCAGGCGAAGGGTTACAACTCCGGTCCTTGTTTGGTTTAAGAGTTGTAACCTGGCTCCCGGAGCAGTTCTGTGTCCTCTCTTCGTTTATTGTCTTATCGCAACCCCATGCCACGTTCGTCATATTTTATCTTACCTTAATACCATGACTATTGATGCTTACCTTTCCAATAATGATCAGGGGCCAGTTCTGTTCAGGCGAAGGGTTACAACTCTGGTCCTTGTTTGGTTTAAGAGTTGTAACCTGGCTCCCAGAGCAGTTCTGTGTCTTCTCCTCGTTGTTGTCCTATTTGCCTTCCGTGTCATGCTCGTCCTATTTTACAAGAATATGACATAACATGGTTACTTATGATTGCCTTAACAATAAAGATCAGGGGTAAGGTTCTGTTCAGGCGAAGGGTTACAACTCCGGTCCTTGTTTGGTTTAAGAGTTGTAACCCGGCTTCCGGAGCAGTTCCTTATCCTCTCTTCGTTTATTGTTTAATTTTTACCCTATGCCAAGACTAATCATGTTTTACTTACAATAGTAATTGAGACGGGTTTCTATTCAGGTGAAGGGCTGCAACCCCGGTCCTTATTTGGTTTAAGGGTTGTGACCTGGCTACTTGAATGGTTTCCTCGTACTCAGTTTACTGTTGTTATCTCTATTATTATTAGTTCTTTATTATTACTTATCTTTAATACTCTATTGTGATATGATGGTTTTAGTTCTTAAGTGAAGCCTCCTTGTGGCACTTGCTCTTTCTGGGATCTGACCCAGCTGGTTTTGTATGGCCAGATACCAGAGCAGCTCCAAAGGATCTATCTGTCTTCCAGCCAGATGGTGGCCACCAGGCGTAACCCTGGCAACGAGTGGGTTTCTTTTTATTCTCCCACCTTATTATAAAATTATTCTTTTGAGACGTTTAGCCGACGAGCACCTGTTAGCTCGGTTGTACCTTTATTTACTGTCTGCCTACGGGCTGTAACATGATTGGCAAATCCTAGGTTTGATCATGTACGACTAAACTCTTGCTAGTCTTCACATTTTGTACGACTAGCTTCATGATCAGCTGAATATGTAATATTTGGAACGCCTTACTATTGTATATTTGGTGATCTTACATCTTGTAACTATTATTACTTGTTTGATATTGAGACAATAGGCTTGCTCATGACCCTAGGAGACTGTTGGCTTGTAGTTAAACCCTCATGTATCTAGACAGCCGTGACCGTATGGCGAGGTGGGTTGCACTTCAATTTACGTAGCTGGCTATGTACGCCCCCGCTCTCCAGTATTCTGGTTTTGGGCGTGACAGGGTGGTAGTCAACTTCCAATCATGTTCTTCCCGCCCAATGCCAACTCATAACTGCTAAGTCTTCTAGCATGCAATTCTATTAGCAGTTATTTCCTAACGCACGGCTTATACGTACTGGTGGCCAGTCAATCACGCATGTCCGAGTCCTATATGTGACACACAACAACGTGGTATAAACGTGTCAAGGCCTATGAATGCAACACACAAAGGGTGGTCTCTTAACTCTAAGTTTAATGTGTATGAAAATAATACATAGCAAAAAACTGAACAGTAAATTCTAACAGGTTATGCCAAGTATCACAGTTTATTTTGCATAAAGAAAATAATAAACATGCATGAAATATGAGCTAAAATAATTAAACAGCAAATGGCAAGGTGTCTTGCCTGGTAGGACGCCTGGTGTACTGCAATGATCAAGGTTGCACGAACTGCAACTTCAGTGCAACAACTATGTAAGGTGACCTCTGATGGTGGCACAGACAGTTCCATTAGGTCCAGAAGGGTCAATTTAGTTAGGGTTGATAGGAGGAAAGATAGAATTGGCGAAGGAATAGGAAGAAAGTGGGACTAATTGAGGGCATGAGGATAATCAATAGGTTAGTAGATAAATAATAATTATAATTTAAAAATATTTATAATACTAAAAAAAGAAGATAAATAAATAAAAATAATTCTAATAGTAAAATAGTTTTTTTTTAGACCAAAAATTTGAAATATAAAGAAAACTTGCTTTCAGGAAAAACTCTATTTTTGAGATAGAATCATATTAGTAAAAATACCAAGAAATTTTGAAACTACATTTTTATGGCCAAAGTAATTTTGGGTGAGTATGAAGAAAATCTTTTTAGACCAAAGATGACGTAATTAAGATACTAAATAATACAATATATTAGATATATTTCAATACATAACAATATAGGTATTATTGGAACCAATGAAAATAATAATGATAAACACCATTATAATTAATATTAATAACAGTCAATAATTTATAATAATAAAAATACCAATAATAATAATATAATATTAATCTATTTTGTAATTACTTATATATATACTATAAATATTATTGACAATGATCCTTAGTAAACTTACACAGGTGTTTACATTTTTCAATATATTAAATAATAATATTTTATTACTAATAACTTATACTATCTGTTTCAAAAATAAAAATATAAAAAATATAAAAAAATAATAAGTAAAATTTTTTACTAACAACAGATGCTCTCCTCTTTCGAGGAAGAGCAGATTTTTTTAAGAAACAAACAAAAAAAAATCAGAAGAAGGGATGGGGAGAGGAAGTCCAGGGAGAGAGGGAGCGGGTGAAATGGAATGAGATGGAGAGGGTTGGAAGAAGGGGGCGGAGCTGTGGGATTTAGGGCGGACGGTCGGTCGGAGGAGTCCGATCGGGCGGGAGGTCGGAACGGAGAGAGGATTTTGGCGAGGGGATTCGGAGCTGCGGCGCTCCGGTGGAGATGGGGGCCGGGCTGGCGGAGAGGGTTGCTCGGCCTCGGGTGGGAGCGGCGGTCAGCGGGAGAAAGGGAACGGTTATCCGGCGAGGAACGGCGGCGAGGGGAAGCGGGTCGGGCGGACGACAGGAGGAGGCGCTTGAGATGGAGATTAGGGCGGCGACGCTGACGTGGCTTCGAAGGAGGTCCGATGGAGGACGCGGGGGTCGTGCGGCTTCATCGGCGTTGGGGACTCGTGCCGACGGCCAAGATTGAGCTCTCCGATGCGGTACTGTGCTGGCGTTGGCTGCTGGGCCGGAAAGGCACGACGAGGGCTCCGTCGGAGAAGGTCGTGGGCTGATGCAGGGCGGCGGATGGCGGTCGGACAGGTGAGTACGGTGGTGGCGATAGATTTGATTTGGGTTTTCTTCATGATTTTTTTTGGGGGGTTTTCGGCTGTGTGGTTTTGATCGAGGGTGGTGGTAGGCGACTTTCCGACGAGGGCGGTAGAACAGACCAGATCTGGTCGTGCTCGAAATTGGTCGGGAGGCTGTAGGGGTGTAATGGTCGGGTTGGGCTTTTGGCGTCGGCTGGCGATGGCCATGGCGAGGGTTGTTTGTCGGGTTGGCTGGGATTGGACGGGGATCGGTGGACGGGCGGTGGCGAGGTGGTGTGCTGGGTTGGCGGCGAGGTGTGGTTCTGTTGATGGCTGTGGTTGGGTACGACGAGGTTGGGACGGCGGTGATAGTGGTGAAGGGGAACGGGTGGAGGAGACGACGGCTACGGCGGGGGTGATAGTCGAGCCGAGGCATAGGAAGACAGCCAGGAGATGGCCGAGTTAGGTTTAGGTTTGAGAATTTGATGGTATCGGGGATGTCGACACGAAAGATTAATTGTGTTTGTAAAAGAATTGGAATAAGAATTTGATGGTGGAACACGGACACGATGCACGCACGTTGGTTGGAGAATTATTTGTGGAATAATTATGGCTTGTGGAGAAATATTGGAAGAGTACCTGCCTATTTATAGGACGTGGGAATTCCCAATTGGATAGGATTAGGAAAAGATTAAACCCAATTTGATTTAAATCAATAATCAAATCCAAATTTCAAATTAAATATCAAATTTAAATCAAATTAAATTTCTAGTATAAAATCAATGAGATAAATCAAATTTCAAATATTTTACTATTTAAATAAATCCAAAATTTCAAATCAAGGTTTAAATCGCCATAATAATTTCGAAATATATTTTTAAAAAATACTAATAAGAATAATTTCGAAAATTACATTATTATTTAGAAATAACTTAAATAACTATTTATGAAATATATATGTAAGCACAAATAATGCATACTTTTCCTAGTACATAATAAAATATTATTTATAATTAATAACTCTTTAAAACAAAAGGCTTTTTATAGCAAGAATAATAATTATATGTAATATTTTGAAAGTGTATAATAAAATAGAAAATGTTTTTCTAAAATATGTACGCTCACACATATTCGCACTCGACGAGCAAGAAAAATAATCTTTCGTACGCGACGTAAAATACGACTACGCGACGTACAATAAATTTTTTTAAATCAGTACCAAATTTAATAAAAAAATAGTAGAAATTTAGGAGTTTTACATCCTACCCAACTTAAAAGAATTTCGTCCTCGAAATTAAGAATTCGTAGGGGGCGAGAAGACACAAGGGGGTATCGATGGGAAACAATCTACAACAAAATCTTGCCGTAAGAAATCGCGATCTAGATCATAGGAAAATAATACGATATGGTCGTAATCGATAGTATGGCTAGAGGAAGTTCTAGTATAACGCCTTTGCCCTCCTAAAATAGGTGAAGGTGAAAGCAATATAGAGTTCGAAGGAGGCGTTATCGAATATGAATACGTGATTCAAAGACGATCGAATAATTTCAAATGAATTGTCAAGGCAGTCGTGGATGGGATTGTAAGGGCCAAGTTTAATTATGTCCCCATCTCCGTAGAGTAATAGACAAAAGCGAACCAAAGTGCACTTGGTTGATCAGACCATTATGTACCGGTTCTGATTAGACAATAGGCTAGTGAGCGCTCAATAGCATATGTCATGAACAAACTTGATAAAGAATAAGCTTGCAAAAACTAGGCTACATTAGCATCATTTAATCAAATGGTAAATACATAGGCACGAGAGATTAAGATTTAAAGAAGGTAGAATGATTCTAAGTCATACAGTCGTCCTATAGTCTTCTTGTCCAAGTCCTTGGTTGGCTAGACGGGTTAGGTCCTCTAGATTCTAGGATCTAAATAAGCTTGCTAATATTGGTCACTAGGTCAAAGGGGTTGCTAGTTCATAAGGTATTCTACCTAACTTAAAAATTAAACTAATGGTGTTCTGGGACAACTAACTAGTAGGGTTAATCTCTAGCAAGCACGAAGGGAAGATAAGAATAATGATAGAAGGAATCAAGCAAGATGCAATCGATGAGTCGAACGGTAGTTCGTATATGGAATCGAAGAGGTCAAGTATGTGGATGAGATCCTAGACTTCTAATCCTATTCGCAGGCTTGCTTGGTACGGTAAAGTAACCAAACAATTTATCTTGACCTGCATGGGCCACCATAAAAACATGTAACGCTCCAGTCCCAAAATACGTAGGACTAGGAACGTAGACATGCCAGCCGTATAATAAATATACGTAAGCTGTAAAATGTAGTAGAAACCATAACTAATCTCATCCACACAAAAATAAATGAATAAAAGATATCATATAATGATGATGGATTGTCTTGATACAATATGTTGGGCGGAGACAAATCCACTACCAACAAAATAAAAGAAATATATGAGAAAAAAAGTGATTTTTGGCGAGCGAAGCGAAGACGACCAAAGTGCAATCATCCTCAAAAAAATAGAGCGGATCACGGCTAGAGCTAGAGCACCTGCGAAAGACAAGAGCACACACCTGGAGAGATAACCAGGTCCTCAGAGGGACGTAACAAGACACATAATATCATGCAATATAAACTGAATAAATATCGCTAAAATAAATAAGTCAATTGAATTTATGACATGGTCCAATACACACCTATTGAACGAGCGTACCATCCTCCCAACCAAACAAGGACAGGAGATGGTAAACTAATTCACGGCGACGTATCTTTCCATGCTATGAATCCAATATGGTATCCGGACCCCAACAAGGTTCAATACCTTCTCATCGAAGTAGTAAGTCACACCTACAACCAAACAAGGACAAGGTGTGATGAACTAATCTGCGATAAGTTATTGTTCTAAGCCATGGTCAGATACAAGTACCCAAACCAAAAGTACTCGTACCTAACGGATAAGGGCGCCTAACGAAATCTAGGTGAATGCAGTTTTAAGAACAGTTCATGGTCGCATGACTACCCGGTCAATACCAATACAGTACCTCAGTAGCGAGTCACAACACCATATACTATTTCTCAGTACCGAGCGAGTCTATAGCATATAGTCTACCTATCGTTCCTCAGTAGCGAACGAGTCTACCATAGATAGGGTGGTAGTCAACTTCCAATCATGTTCTTTCCGTCCAATGCCAACTCATAACTGCTAAGTCTTCTAGCATACAATTCTATTAGCAGTTATTTCCTAACGCACGGCTTATACATACTGGTGGCCAGCCAATCACGCATGTCCGAGTCCTATATGTGACACACAACAACGTGGTATAAACGTGTCAAGGCCTATGAATGCAACACACAAAGGGTGGTCCCTTAACTCTAAGTTTAATGTGTAAGAAAATAATACATAGCAAAAAACTGAACAGTAAATTTTAACTGGTTATGCCATGTATCACAGTTTATTTTACATAAAGAAAATAATGAACATGCATGAAATATGAGTAAAATAATTAAACAGCAAATGGCAAGGTGTCTTGCCTGGTAGGACGCCTGGTGTACTGCAAAGATCAAGGTTGCACGAACTGCAACTTCAGTACAACAACTATGCAAGGTGACCTCTGATGATGGCACAAACAGTTCCATTAGGTCCAGAAGGATCAATTTAGTTAAGGTTGATAGGAGGAAAGATAGAATTGGCGAAGGAATAGGAAGAAAGTGGGACTAATTAAGGGCATGAGGATAATCAAAGGTTAGTAGATAAATAATAATTATGATTTAAAAATATTTATAATACTAAAAAAAGAAGATAAATAAATAAAAAAAATTCTAATAGTAAAATAGTTTTTTTTTAGACCAAAAATTTGAAATATAAAGAAAACTTGCTTTCAGGAAAAACTCTATTTTTGAGATAGAATCATATTAGTAAAAATACCAAGAAATTTTGAAACTATATTTTTATGGCCAAAGTAATTTTGGGTGAGTATGAAGAAAATCTTTTTAGACCAAAGATGACGTAATTAAGATACTAAATAATACAATATATTAGATATATTTAAATACATAACAATATAGGTATTATTGGAACCAATGAAAATAATAATGATAAACACCATTATAATTAATATTAATAACAGTTAATAATTTATAATAATAAAAATACCAATAATAATAATATAATATTAATCTATTTTGTAATTAATTATATATACTATAAATATTATTGACAATGATCCTTAGTAAACTTACACAGGTGTTTATATTTTTTAATATATTAAATAATAATATTTTATTATTAATAACTAATACTATATGTTTCAAAAATAAAAATATAAAAAATATAAAAAAATAATAAGTAAAGAAATTTACTAACAACAGATGCTCTCCTCTTTCGAGGAAGAGCAGATTTTTTTTAAGAAAAAAATCAGAAGAAGGGATGGGGAGAGGAAGTCCAGAGAGAGAGGGAGCGGGTGAAATGGAAGGAGAGGGAGAGGGTTAGAAGAAGGGGGCGGAGCTGTAGGATTTGGGGTGGACGGTCGGTCGGAGGAGTCCGATCAGGCGGGAGGTCGAAACGGAGAGGGGGTTTTGGCGAGGGGATTCGGAGCTGCGGCGCTCCGGTGGAGATGGGGGTCGGGCTGGCGGAGAGGGTTGCTCGGCCTCGCGGTGGGAGCGATGGTCAGTGGGAGGAAGGGAGCGGTTGTCCGGCGAGGAACTGCGGTGAGGGGAAGCGGGTCGGGCGGACGACCGGAGGAGGTCGCTTGAGATGGAAATTAAGGCGGCGACGCTGACATGGCTTCGACGGAGGTCCGATGGAGGACGCGGGGGTCGTGCGGCTTCATCGGCGTTGGGGACTCGTGCCGACGGCCAAGATCGAGCTCGCCGACGCGGTACTGTGCTGGCGTTGGCTGCTGGACCGGAAAGGCACGACGAGGGCTCCGTCGGAGAAGGTCGTAGGCTGACGCAGGGCGACGGATGGCGGTCGGACAGGTGAGTACGGTGGTGGCGATAGATTTGATTTGGGTTTTCTTCATGATTTCTTTTTGGGGGGTTTTCGGCTGTGTGGTTTTGGTCGAGGGTGGTGGTAGGCGACTTTCCAGCGAGGGCGGTAGAACAGACCAGATCTGGTCGTGCTCGGAATTGGTCGTGTCACGACCCACACCCTGATTAGGGGCACGAAAAGTGGGTACGTGCATCCTACGCCGCAGTATCGACGGTAAAACGCTGTCTACGTTGTCTACAAAACTACACTAAACAGTATAAATGTACCTGTACAATATATACACTCTGAATGGAGGTGACATAGCAATACAGTCTCAATCACATAAACAAACTAGGATAGATAGCATGAAAGGAAATATGATAGATGAAGCAGGAAACAAGTTCAAGGTCCACACAAGTCCAGAGCTATACATAACATCCCAGAGTCACAGAAAATATATATAACTACTACAGTCTGAAAAGTACTAGCTGGCTCGCAGGCCAGGCAACCCAACTAATCTACACTACTCTGGAAGAACAAAGTCTAGTGGCTCTACTATAAGGCCACGGTCCTGAACTACTCCATCTAGCTCGATCCCATAATAGGTCGAGTAGTCTGCCTCAGAGTCATCTGTAATATATCATAACGGTATCCTGTCAGAAAAATGAGCAAGTACAAGCACTAACAGCAGTTCCATATGAATTGAAAAATTCTATAAGAGACAGTATAATGAACTATAAGACAAAGATATATGAAGACTTGGGAACCATTCGAAAGCTGAGCTACAACCCTTAAACCAAACAAGGACCGGGGTTATAACCCTTCTTCCGAGCAGAACTTAGTCTCCAATCAAGGTACAATATAAAGGCATGTAGAACATGTGAGTAACTAAGTATCATAACATGGTGAGAAAGTACTGAATGTAGAACAGAACAGGATATATGATAAGATAAGTAAATATAAAATGTGCCTTGAATTATTAGAGCGTTATGTGATCGGCAAGGGAAACATGATAGGGTTATCCACTTGGCCCGGCAATCCGCGGTGACCTCAACGGAAAGTCATGCCGGCCAACCTGGATAACATGGACATGGAGGTATCTGCTACACCCTACGTGAGATGAGAGTGGCGCAAGCAAAATAGTGACATGGGGCTTTGATCACACAACCCCTAATAATTCCCCATCTCCGAGTAGTATAATGAACCTGGACATGACACGTCATAACACGGGATTTCCTAAGATGATAGCTACTCCCTCTCAGAAATCGGTGTCTATACAAGTACATGGAACAAGACAGGAAATATACATATATAACAAGAAAATCCAGGAACAACATCTTAGGTCATGATCCAACGTATACTAGTCCGTGAACTATCATGACTGGAATCGAGTAAGACACTACAACTGAATCGGATATAGCAGATATTATGACAATGAAAACTATCAGTAAATGTACTCGCCTGCTGTCCTGAGCTGTAGGGTATATCAATGCTCAGAGCGGTAATCAGAAACCTAAAGATGAGATACTGTATGTTAATTTAGGTTTAAACAAGTTTAAGAATGATTCACAATGAATGATATGAAATCTAGGTCAATCTAGGTCTCACTGAGTCACACTAAGTCCTGTCAAGTCAATCTAGGTCAAATCAAGTTATATCAAGTCAATCTAAGTCAGACCAAGTCAATTCTAGGTCATACTAGTCATCACAGGTCAAAACAAGTCGAAGAAAGTCAAACGGGGTTAAGAGTTAGCCTACAGTTGACTTTTGGTCAACTAGTCAAATCTAGGTCAACTCTAGGTCAAACTGGTCAAATGTTGACCAACAGTTGACTTTTGGTCAACCGTTCAAGTCCAATGGAATTTGGGACTAAATTGGGTAAAGTGTTGACCCATAGTTGACTTTTGGTCTAAAAAGTCAACCGTGGTCAACCAAGGTCAAGACTAGGTCTAGGCGACTATTTCTAATCATTACCAACCCTTACAACCCATATCCGATTCATTCTCAAATTCCTATTCTTCTCCTTCTCCTTATTCCTATTCTTCTTCTTATTCTTCTTCTCATTCTCCTTCTCATTCTCCTTCTTCCCTCATTCTCCTTCTCATTCTCCTTCTCATTCTCCTCCTCATTCTCCTTCTTCCCTCATTCTCATTCTCCTTCTCATTCTCCTTCTCATTCTCCTCCACATTCTCCTTCTTCCCTCATTCTTCTTCTCATTCTCATTCTCCTTCTCATTCTCCTCCTCATTCTCCTTCTCATTCTCCTCCTCATTCTTCTTCTTCCCTCATACTCCTCCTCATTCTCCTCCTCATTCTCATTCTCCTTCTCATTCTCCTCCTCATTCTCCTTCTTCCCTCATTCTCCTTCTCATTCTCCTTCTCATTCTCCTCCTCATTCTCATTCTCCTTCTCATTCTCTCATTCTCCTTCTCCTACTGCTGCTCCTGCTAGTGCTATTGCTGCTACTGTTCTGATGTTTCTTATTCCTCTTCTTCTTCTAATTCTTCTACTCATACTTCCTCTACTTCCTCTCTCTTTATATATATATATATATCTATCTATACCTATCTATCTATCTATATATATGTAAATTCATACACACACATATCCAAATCTATACATATATAATCTCACAACACACACATGGACACACACTCTCACATGCACACACACATACTTATAGACAAATACACACACACATATATATGTATGACCACACACACACACACACACACACATATATATATATATATATATATATATATATATATATATATATATATATCTACATATGTATATATATATACATACATACATATATATATATATGCATATATATATATATACTCACAAACAAATATATATATATATATATATATATATATATATATATATATATATATATATATATATATATATATCACTCTAAAAGAGGGTAAAACCATAATAAATCCCTAAACTAGAATTTAAGAAAACCTACAAAGGCTAGGGTCAACTTGTAGAGAATGGTCTCCCCTATAATTAATGTGAAGGAATGAATGCAAAATGAGGAATTAAATGAGAGATCAGAGGGTTTACCTAAAGTAGATTTGATGGAGAAGAAGAAGTTGGAAAGGAATGAATGAAGAGAGAGAGAGTGATAACTTAGTGAAGAAGAAAGGAGAGGTGGAGGGGGGTGGACTTTTATGGCCGGCCATGGGGGATAGGGTTGGGGCACTTGTAATTACAAGTTTGCCCCACCCTAAGCCTACATGCTAAAATAATCCAAAATGGGTTTTGGAAATTGCTAAAATTAATTAAAAATCATAATTAAACTTAATTACTCATGGGGGACTAGTCCAAACTCCTAAACCTAAAAGTTTAGTGTGGTGGGCCATGGTTAAATAACATGCTAATTACGACTCAAGTCGAAATTCCCCGGGGTCCCGAATTAAGTCCGAATGTGATGAAATTCGAACCCGACTCCTATAATAATTAAATATTAATATTCATAAAATAAAATTCCCAAAAAAATTATAAAATAGAAAATTACCATTTATCCCTAACTTGGAAAAGTGAGGGTGACAAGTTATCCACCTTAAAAAAATTTTGTCCTCGAAATTAAAATAAAACAATAGTAAAATATCAAAATCACATGTCATGGCTTAAAATTTAAAATGATTAAAATCTCAAAAATCAAAGCATAAATTAAATGAATAAATTTATAAAATTTAAAATTACTCTCAAATAGAAACTGGGTGCTATAAGTCTATCCACCTTAAAAGAATAATCCTCAAAAATTAAAACAAGTAAACACAAAAATCATGCAAATCGATAATCGTATGCGTCTGTCCAATCATCATGATACTCAGAATCTCCGTCATGCCAGTGAGCAAGGCTACGATAATCACAGAGTCCTCAACTATGGTACATACATCTAGAATTATGGTATTTAAAATTTTTGCATTGTCGTATGCTTGGCAGCGAAAACCTTAAATTCCCACACCCGAGAAATACGGCCATAATCCGACTATATGTCCTCACTATGCCTGCTAGCATGACCCTAGAGTATTCTAAAATCTCATAATCGAGGCGACCTAGCCCATACGACTTATCTTAGAAGGAATCACATCATAAGAACAATTTTCATCCAACAATCAAAGAACAGATAGAATCGAAGTTCAAGACAGTTTATAAGAAGGCAAATGCGGAAAGGAGATTCAAAATATCGGAACCTGCTATCTGCTCTGCTACTGCCTGAGTGGGCTCAACTGTCATGGCGAAAGCACGCCCCTGCTGTCCTCCTCTAGCCTGCTGTACTCTGTCCTGGTCTCTTCGGATTCCACTAGCATGGTAATCCTTCAGCTGGTGGTCAGGCGCCCCACAGTATAGACAGACACCCAACCTCTTCCTACAAGCCTCTCTAGTGTGCCCCGGCTTCCCGCAGAAGCCGTACGAAATAGCCGGTCTCTGGCCCTGTCCCTGGTGCTGCTGGGCACCTGCTGGTGCCTGCTGAATCTGCAACGGAGGCTGCTGCTGAAATGGCCTCTGCTGATGCTGAAAGTGGGGGCGCTTGGCCGGTCCCGCACTGGAACTCGCCCCCATGGTATCTCCGCTCCTCTTCGGCGTGAGGCCGAAGTCCTCCTCTACAATCTGTGCGTCCATCAATATCTGATCGAACGTCGCATCACGGCGACCCGAGGTGCGGGTGCGCACTGCATGAATAAGTCCCCTACGGAACTTACGAGCTTTCTGTCCCTCATCCTGGATCATATCGGGAGCGAACCTGCTAAGGCGGAAGAACTCCGCTGCATACTCGTCCACCGACGAGTTGCCCTGCACTAGACCCACGAACTGGCCCTCCAATGCTGTAAGAGCCACGTCTGGAAAGAACTTTTCCTTGAAGAGCCTCTGGAAGTCCTCCCATGATAACCCTCTCACCGACGCACGGGGATCCGTGCGGTACCATGTCAGCGCGATGTCGAAGAATCGGCTGGCTGCGGCTGAAACCCAAAGTCCTCTAGGAAGCTCTGCTAGCTCCATACTCCGCTGCACGTCCTCTAGCCAGTCGTCTGCATAAAGGATGCCCTCTGTGCCTGTGAAGTCCCTGGAGCTCATCTTCCTAAAGTCTAATACTGTCCCTGGCCTAGACTGCTGCTGGTACGGCTGCTGGCCAGTAGGTTCCTACACCGTACCCGGTGCCACTCTCTCCACTGCTGCCAGTGCAAGCTGATGCGAGTTCTCCATGCTCTACCTCAGCATCTCAATCTGACGGTGTGTCGCCTCCGTCTGGCGCTGCGATGCCTCTGCCTGGGCTCGCTGTGTCTCCATCATCTGCTGAAGGAGAAGAAACATATGATGTGTATCCGTCGGTATCGGAGGTGGTGGCGGCAGTATCTCTGGAACAACGACCGAAATCCTCTGGGGTAGAGGTGGTAGACCTCCCTGTGCAACTACAAGGGCCTCCGGGATAGTGGAATCACTGGGGGCAGTCTCGTGAACCTCTTCATCGGCCTGGTCTGATCTCTCGGACAAGCTACTCGATCCAGTGGTCTGCGGGTGCGTCTTCGTCATCCCGGAGACGAATTGAAGCAAAGAGATCAATATGGTACATGAGAAGACATTATCAAGGAAGGACAATTAATTTAATACAAGGGGAGTAATCATGATAATCAAAAGATCGAAAGTTTTCCTAGGTGTGATTGAAAAACTCCTATCATATCCTAGGTCCTACGTCCTACGTCCTAATCGCAGGCTCGTAATTAGTACTCTAAGTCGAGCACCATTATAAGATCGCACTAATTGCGACACCGGACCTGCGTGGGCCACCACAAAAATGTGTCACGATTCGCACCCTGATTAGGGGCACGAGAAGTGGGTACGTCCAGCCTACGTCGCAGTATCGGCGGTAGAACGCTATCTAGGTTGTCTACAAAACTACTCTAAACAGTATAAAGGTACTTGTACAGTATATACACTCCGAATGGAGGTGACATAGCAATATAGTCTCAATCACATAAATAAACTGGGATAGATAGCACGAAAGGAAATATGATAGATGAAGCAGGAAACAAGTTCAAGGTCCACACAAGTCCAAAGCTATACATAACATCCCAGAGTCACAGAAAATATATATAACTACTATTTTCCATAAATAAATTCACTTTATTTATTGTGTTTCTGGGAAAATTACAACTGTAGGAATCCGATCTAGAAGACGATCGCTTTATCCCTTAGACGATACGAAGAAGAAAAGCTCTCAAATTTCAACAGCAATTTAGATATCTATGTATCTGTACAATGAATGAGAAAAGAACTCTATTTATAGAGTCAAAAATAACTGAAAAGATAACTGCCTTCACAACCTGTGCATAGTTGAAAATCACGCAGGATTTAACATATGCAAAGTTATGAGCAGTTGCTGGACGTGGCCTGTAACTGTTGGACACATGGCAATCGTGCATGAGTCGTGTACAAGTTACAGGACACGCAGGTGAGAGATTTGTGGCATGGCTGCCACGTACTCCAATTTGATGAAATCTATGCAGACTTATTGAAGACGAAATCCACGCAGCCTTGGGGCAGAAAGCTTCAAAATCCATGCAGACTTGGGGCAGAAAGCTTCAGAATACACGCAAGCTTGAGAAAGGAACATAGAAGTTCAAAATACACGCAGACTTGAGTCAGAATGGCCAGCTGTCTTGATTCGACGTGCCTCGACTGACACAAAATCTCTGACATTGATTGCCTTTTGTCAGTCGCATTAAATGACAATAAACTCTTTTGGTACGCCAACCTGATGAAGGCTGAGTCTTGTTGAAGAAGATTTCGAAAGTCACGCAATAGTCGGCTGTAATCTTTCGAGTTCCGTGCATACGTGGCATACGAGGAGATATTCTTTGACTGTCGTGCTGTCAGTCATAATGGTACTCTGACAAATGATGAGCTGTCTCTCAGCGTGACTTTTAAACATTGTCTTGATCAACTCAGCATGACTTTTTAGACTTTGTCCTGATCAACTCAGCGTGGCTTTTAGGCTTTGTTCTGATCAACTCAGCGTGACTTTTAGACTTTGTCCTGATCAACTCAGCGTGACTTTTAGACTTTGTCCTGATCAACTCAGCGTGACTTTTAGACTTTGTTCTGATCAACTTTTATTTTTGAGGCCTATAAAACCCCCTTCAAAGTTTTCGAAAAAATGATAAATTATTTCGAAATACTTTGAAATCGAGATGATAAAATGAATGTAGTCACGCTGAGATGACTTTAAAGAGAGATTTACTCCGTAATGATTGGACTGTTGGGATTCTGTGCGGTTAGGATCCCGTGCAAAGCTTCCAAATCGAGTCAAATAATGATGTTGCCGTTTGGAATTCTTCATGAGCCTATAAATAAGCCATAAACCACTTCTTTGTTTCTTTACTGCTTTAGAGAGAGAATCCACAGAAGAGAAACTTCATCTTTTCCGACGAACTTCATCTTCCCCGACTTCTTCCTTTTCTCAACAGCAATGGCTCCTAAGAAAACCAACGCTCAGGCCAAGGGGAAAGCTCTTGCGACTTCCTCGCGTGCCACCACTGACAGTCTCCCTCGACGCGAAGTCACGCATCCTCCTATGCAGCGTAAGTGATGGATGGGGATACGAACTGTTGAAGATGACTTTAATGAAGATGACTTTGATGAAGATGAACTCCACATAGAAATTTTAGGATCTTAAGACAAATAATGAACTTCAGAAATATATCCCCCCTTCTTAGGGCAAAGGATATTAATAAAGTATGCCCCCTCTTTAGGGTCGGCCATACTTCACATCTTCGTGTTTACGAAGCTCTGTGTTTCACGCAAATGAGCATGGCTCTCATGACTCTGCGTGATTTTTCATGTATTGGCAGAAATGTCCATGTTGAATTATTCACGCAGCTTTCATGACTCTGCGTGATTTTTCACGTGTTGGCAGAAATGTCCATGTTGAATTATTCACACAGCTTTCATGACTCTGCATGATTTTTCACGTGTTGGCAGAAATGTCAATTTTGAAATAGTCACGGAGACTTCTGAGAGTCATCCTCTGGATAGATTAGTTTTGATCTGTCAGCGTATATTTTGTCATTTTCACTTCAATGTGATTCTGGCAATGATGCGTGACTTTTCATTCTAATCTGTCTAGACTTTGCGTGAATTAATCACATGCGTGAATAAATCATTCAGCGTGTCTTGATAGTATATCTGTCTGAAGTCTGCGTGACTTATGAAATTTCCTTCGAGCACTGCTATACACGCATAAGGCTCATAGACATAGATTTTACTGAAACACATCTGACCTTGTCTTTTTTATTTTCTGTAGTGAACATCCGAAGTGAAGAGGCAGATTATGAAGGGCACTTGATTTTTTCATTTAAACATGATTTATCTCATGTGCAATTTCCTCAGTTTGATCTTCCAGAAGCTAGATTGTCGTTGTTGGCAAATCAAGACCATACAACTTTACTCTGTCTGATGAATGGTCAACCCTTTCAGAGTCTTGATTTGGTGTCCCACAAGAAACCAGCATTTTTGTTCGGGGATGCCATAGCACAGAAATCTCAACCAAAGGGCATCAGAGAGAAGGTTTGCTTTTATTTCGAAGGTGATGCAAAACAGCCCATGTACTGGCCGAAGGTTTCTAGGGGCTTATCTATCATGAGATTCATGCATGCCAGTTATCCCAGAAAGATGTCCTGGCACTTAACAGAATATCAGCTGGCAAAGGCGAGCCGTATCATTTACAGGAAGGAGGGATTCTTCAGTTCCCCAGAGAATCATGTATCCGTGTTCCGAGGTTTGAAGCCGGGATGCATACCTCCTGAAGACTCATCAATATTGATGCCATTCAGAATGCCTGTTTTCATAAATGAATTCATGGCAAACGAGAATGCATTCTACCCCACTGATTCGACGCCGAGGATGAACGGCTTAATGAATCAGGAAAACGTGAGATGGAGGACTTTGGTCCATTGGGCTCTGGAACAGTTTGAGAGTGAGCTGAAGAAGATAAACCTTTATGACGCGATCGTCAATTCCTCATACGGCTTCAGACCCAACCCCTTTCTGTTCCTGGCTTTGGTTGAGAGGTATAACCACAGGACGGGGACATTTATGACTCCCAAAGGGGAGATGGGCTTTGCCCTTCATGAGATGGAATACATCTCACATCTGCCTTCAGACACACTACCGTATGAAGAGTATGTGCCTACGACAGAAGAGCTGAACTTTCTGTCAGAGAAGAATCCGAAAATGGTACATCTGTTTGAAGAGATGATGTGCCATTTTGGCACATGCACTCTATATTATAAAAGTTCTAAAGATGAAGCCGGCAACCATATCCAGAAGTGGATGTCTTATCTTTTCCTGAACCGTGAAAAGGATGAGAAAAAGATAAACGAGAAGAGATGGTACCAAATTAACTTCTTCAAGCCTCTCTCTGAGAGTGAAATCATTTATCTACTAGAAAAGTATGACTGCAAGGATTTCACGATCACTGAAGACTGGTATGAGTTTAAAGCTGAAACCACCTTCAGCTCGTATGTGAGGCAGAGTGGAAAGACTCTGTCAAAGAATGGTCATTTAGCCGGATTCCTATCTCTTTGTTTAAGAAGATTCATTGTTCCTGACTCCAGCTCTTTAGACAGAATACATAGAGGCGTTATCTTTGCAGCAGTGCGCCTTATATATGGTTATAAGATAGACTTATTATCAGCGATGACCTGTAGGCTGAACGCAGGTCTTCGGAATTTTGTAACCAATATGCTATCTAATCAGAGGAGGATGACCGATGAGTTCCCAAGAATAGAGATGCCCTTCACATATCTATATGGTTGGCTTCTTCTCCATCATGACGGTCTGATACCTCCGGGAGCAGGAGGGAGTGGCAGTCTCTTTTTGGAGAAGTACTCTGGAGAAACTTTCTGAAAGGTTCACACTCTTCCAGAATGCAGAAATATTCTGAATTGAGTGTCACATTGGTCCATTCAATGTGTCCCTCCACCACTGGGTTATGAGAGCATGCCCTTGAATATGATAGATGGAGATAAAGGGAACAGGCTAGATGATGTAGCCTTTCAGTGGTTGCAGAGAATCCGGCCCTCTCATCTAGTATACCGTCATGAAGAAATGACGTATCTGGAGCCGTATCTACCGAGCCGATTTGCCAGGCAATTCGGATATGACCAACTTCATGTGGGGAATGCCACCACCTGCCTTTCTGCTCGTGGAGGGCTTATTGACGGAGCTCGGGCCTGGAGATATTTCACGGCTAGAGATACAAAAGCTGTATTCTCTATGCCTAATCCTTTATCCAGCACGGGGACGAAGATGCTTTACACATATGCTCGCTTCTATGTTTCGTCGAGCACCTTCATGCCGAGTTTCCATCTGAAGAATTTTGTTGCGGAAGAAGACCCAGCAAAGAGGTCGAAGAAGAAAACTGTTATTCAACAATTTCCTCCGGAACCTGAAGATGAGACAGCAGAGGTTGAGCCCCTATATGACTTATTTCAGGAGGGAAATTTTCCTGATGAAGTTCTTCCTCCCATATTTGTATCCCTTTCTAAGAGGAAGCGAAGCGATAAATCTGAGACAGTCTCCAAAAAGAGTATTAAGTCTCAGACATCTAAGAAGAAGAAGAAAGGGGTCTCAGTAACTGCCACTTCATCTTTAGGTGGCATCTCAGTTGACGAAGATGATGCCGCCGATAAAGACGAAGATACATATGAAGACGATGCTCCTTTGATAACAAGGAGGTCGAGAGGCAGGTATGTCAAGAAGACCGTCGGCAAAATGAAGGGCAATGAACTCCTGGAAACGATTATGAGTGGAGGAGTCTTGCCAGAGATCAATGAAGCGGCTTCCACTGAAAAAACGGAATCTAATTATGTTCATCTTCCAGCAACTTCCGCTGAACAGACTGAGTAGAGTCCACTCGAGCTCAGGAAATGACTGCTCCGACAACAAGTGGAGTAGCTATTGAACCCTCAGAGATGAGGATGATCCCTTTTGAGCATGGGACATAAGGCGTTATCCAGGCATTGGATGACCAGATTGAGTATTCTGAAGAAGAACCAGCCCCTGCAGAAGTTATGGAACAACCGGAAGTTCCAGAAACTCAGGTTGAAGAAAACATTTCTTTGGCCAGAGGTGATGAAGACATGTCAACGTCCGAGCTACCAGCTGCTGATGACTTGTTGGAGAATGTTTGTAAAGACATCATTCTTCGAACTGATATTCCAGAAAAGACTGAACCGGCAGCCGATACTGAGCTTGCTATCATTACTGTTCCTGAGATTCATTCATCTCAAGGACTAGATGAAGATGTGAACATCATGGACTCCGGATCAGAGACTCATCCTGAAGCCGGGGATGAAAAAGAGTATGAAGAAGAAGAAGAAGCTGAAGAAGGAGATGATTGGCATGCTGGCACTTCTACTCCTTATGATGAAGATAAAGTCAGAGGGAACAGAATGGAACTCAGCCCCGAACCTGCTCAATCTTCGGACAATGCTCCAGTACCCGATAATTCTGGAGCTGGAAGCAGCCACATAAAGCAGGTGTCGGACACCATCATGGACCGGCTACGAGAAGACGCAAGACTCCCTCACCACATAGAATATGAACCTCAGCCTGGTAGAATTTTATTCCAAATTCTGTTTTTACTGTTTCCTTTTCTTTTAGATGCTGATTATTTTTTCTTTGACTAGTAGGAACTGTTGCAGCAATGAGTTCAACTCATGCTCCACTTGTCTAGACTGATGCTGATGAAGGGAGCTCGCACTTGCCAACTTCTCCAGCAGCACATACCTCCGTTCCCAGGATAGAAAACATACAAGCTTCTTCTTCAATGATGACAGCGACTCCTGGGTTCGAGACGGGACTGGCAAGAACTCTGGGGATGTATTCAGATATCATCTATTCATATCTGGATACGTACTCCAAGCGTTTCTTGAAGGACGAAGCTATGCCCTTCTCTGAGCTTCGAACTATGATCAATTTCCCGCTCACGGCGTTGCGACATGCTGGTTGCGAATCTCAGTGCATCTTCTTCGAACATCTCCTGGATGAGTTGGAAATAACTATCCGAAAATACTGGGAGACTAAGAAGGAAGACATTCATTCTTTAACGGTGGCTGAGATCAGTCAACTAGAGCATGAAGCCCAGTCCCAGCAAGCTGCATTAGAAGCATTTCTTGCCTCTTCTTCTGAGAAATTAGTAGAAAAGGGTGAAGAAATATTAGCTACTCGTCAGAGAGTAGAGCTTCTGGAGAAAGATAAAGCATCCAAAGCTGAAGAGCTGAAGAAGTTGAAAGAGGAGTTGACTCGTCTTCAAGAGCGAATTGCTGTCATAGAAACAGAGCAAGCTGAGGTCATTGCTGCTTATATTTCTGAAGCCAAATGCTGTAAAACTCTTCAAAAGGAGCGAGAGCATATACAGACAGAGCAAATTGAAGAAGTTAATCGTCTCCAATCTGCTATTATCATTTTTGATGAACAAAATATCGCTGTTGAAGCAGCAGAAAAAGTTCGAAAAGCTCATGAAGAGAAAATGAATATTGTACTTGATCGTATTAAGGAGCTAATAACTCCTAATAAATAGATCTTGTAATCAATATTTTGATTTTGAATAAAGACGAATGAGAACTTTTGATCTGATTTTGGAATTTGTTATTTTGGTAACGATATAGTAATAGAAAGTATGTTCAGAGGTAAATAATATATGACACATTTCTATAGAATAGAATGTACAAATAAACTTTGTAATTCTATCAGAGGATATCAAACCAGAGATGATCTTAGTTTGATACTAATTAGAAAAAATAGAATTCAGACATAAAAATATCTTCGAACTCAATTTTTCATGATCTTTAGACTCGAGAATCAAAAGACTAGATATCATTTTCATAAATATGATACTAACATGGATGATAAACGATGATGAATCGTAAATGTATGTGGGATGAACGGGAAAACTGAGAAATGATGGAATGAACGGATAAACCGTCAAAAATGAATGATAATGAACGGATGAACCGTCAGATGATGATGAATGAACGGGTTAACCGTCGAATTATAATGAACGGGCTAACCGTTGGATGAATGTGATAAATGAACGGATGAACCGTCAGGCATTAATGAACGGGCGACCCATCGGATGAATGTGTCGCTTCATTATTTGAGGAACTTCTGTCTATAAATATAGCATAAATCTGACAAGAACGAACACTTCTACTCTTCAACATAAAAATGTCGTCTGAAGAAGTATCCAAGAAGGCTGAAATCGCTCCGAAGGTTCAGAAGGGCACTGAAGAACGCCCTGCCGATCCAGTTCATCCGAAGGAGGTAGAAGCAGGCGAATGTTTGTCTGCACCCAAGCCACCACGAGACATCCTGGACTTTCTGCTTGATCCAGGAAGGACTGAAGAAGAGGAAGCCATGAGGATGGCTGCTTGCAAATTCCTTGTGGGTTCCAGCAAAGAAGTTCTCAGCTCTTTTGCTGATCGCGTTTTCGAGAAGGACGGCAGCGGTCCGCGTCCAAATGTAGAGAAGGATGATAGTGACCTTCTTTAATATCATGTACTATCATCCATGATAAAATAAAATTTGGATCTTATTCATGAACTTGAACTTGTCTGATAATTTACAAGTATTTCTATTTATACATAATACTTTTTAAGGAATTTGCCGTTAACAGGCATCATAACATTTCGGCCATCCAGTTCTGAGAGTTGATAAGCTCCATTTGAGAAGACTCGGCTCACAACATAGGGACCTTCCCACTTTGCATCAAACTTGCCTTTACTCATATGAGTCATAGTCATAGGACGTCTGACTGTTAGAACAAGTTCTCCTTTTTGATAGGCTCGAACTCTGACTTTCTTGTTAAAAGCTCTTGAGATTCTAGCTTGATAGAATTCGATATTCTGTTGAGCAGATAATCGCTTTTCATCCAGAGCTTCTAATTCCTGAAGTCGAAGACGATCATTATTCTCAGTGGTAAGTTCATTAGCGATTGCTATCCTTAAAGAAGGAATTTGAATCTCTAATGGAAGAACAGTTTCGCATCCATACACCAGAGAGAAAGGTGTACATTTAGTAGCATTACGAACTGTAGTGCGGTAAGCCCACAAACATTCACCAAGTTTCTCACTCCAATTACGTTTGTTGGTAGAAACAAACTTCTTTAAGAGTTTGATGATGGTTTTGTTGAAAGCTTCTGCTAATCCGTTAGCTGCCGGATTATATGCGGTAGAAGCCATATTGTTGATCCGATGATCGTCGCAGAATCGAGTAAACTTCTGGCTGACGAACTGTGGTCCATTATCATGAATAATGCATCGGGGAACACCAAATCTGTAGATGACATGATGCTTGATAAAGTTGATAACATTGGAAGTTTTGACTTCAGATAAAGGAATAGCTTCGGCCCATTTGGAGAAATAATCGGTTATTACGAGAATAAACCGATGACCTTTTGATGACGGCGGATTGATCGGGCCAATAATATCCATGCCCCAAGCTTCGAAGGGCCATGATGCTGCCGTTGGATGTAAAAATTCTGAGGGTTGATGAATAAAATCCGCATGGATTTGACAAGCTTTACACTTTCTTGCATATTCGATGGCATGATACCATAGTAGGCCAATAATAACCCATACGTCAAATACGGTCTTGAAGTTTTAGTCCAGGCTGATGTGCTCCATAAATTCCATCATGTGCTTCGCGAATAATTTGTTGAGCCTCATCACCAGCAATACATCGAAGAAGTAAACCATCATAAGCTCGACGATATAAGGTTTTTGTAGTATGATTGTAATAGAATCTGAGTGATCGTCGTCTGATAGATGCTGCCTCACTCGGATTATCTGGAAGAATATCATACAATACAAAATCTAAGAAAGGAAGTCTCCAATCTTTATTCGTATTCTGAGTCTCAGCTGAATTACTGAAGGTGAATTCCATACTAGAATCAGATGAAGATGATAATGATTTACGACTTAGTACAAATTCTCTTGTTGTATTGACATCATGAGATGTTGATTCTTCAATGTCAACTGGAAGTCCTAGAGTTAGATTGTTTTCGAGATGAAA
Organism: Iris pallida; assembly: GCA_029216955.1. Taxonomy (NCBI): domain Eukaryota; kingdom Viridiplantae; phylum Streptophyta; class Magnoliopsida; order Asparagales; family Iridaceae; genus Iris; species Iris pallida. The sequence continues at coordinate 14,470,411 of JANAVB010015800.1, forward strand.
TAATTTTCGATTGCAGACAACAATCATTTGTTGACGTCTAATCGGAATAGCCAATACTGCCGCGAGATTAGCAAGAGCATCAGCTTCTGTGTTACATGCTCGCCTAACATGCTCGATGAAGAATTCTTCAAATGAAGAAGCCATAGATATAGCTGATCTATGATAAGGAACCAGATCTTGATGGCGAACTTCATAAGTGCCTCTTATCTGATTGACAATGAGTTTAGAGTCTCCATACGCCTCCAAATGTTGAATATTCAGATGTTTAGCGAGCTGAAGACCAATGAGCAGTGTATTGTACTCAGCTACATTGTTTGAACATGGTTGATCGAGAGAATAAGCTCTTTGGATAGCAAGACCTTCTGGCGATACAAAAACAATTCCAACTCCAGCAACAATGTCACCATTAGGACCTATTCTTGAAGCTCCGTCAAAGAATAGACGCCAAGTAGAATCTTCTTCATCAATTTGATTTGAATCTAGGACTTCATCTGGGATTTCATCATAGAGTTTTGAATTTTCTGGAATTGAATGAGCAGCCAGAAAATCAGCTAAAGCTTGTCCTTTGACTGATTTCTGAGGGATATAATGCATATCATACTGAGCAAGTAAGATTCCCAGTTAGCCAATCGAGAATTTAAAACACTTGGTTTCTTCATCATGACCCGTATGGGGTTGATCCTGGAGATGACATGAATAGTCTGGCCAATGATATAATGTCGTGTCTTTTGGACAGCGAACATCAGGGCTAAACATTCTTTTTCGACTGGTGAATATCGAGGTTCAGCTCCGGTCATAGTACGACTGAGATAGTAAATGGCTTGTTCATGACCATTTTTATTCTTTTGAGCGAGCAATGCACCCAATGAATGACTCATTGCTCGGGTATATAGGAGGAACGGTATCCCTGAGACAGGAGGTACCAATACTGGAGGGCTCATTAGATATTGTTTTATATCATCGAATGCTTTCTGACATTCATCATTCCAGACAAAAGAAACACCTTTCTTCATAAGTTTATTGAATGGTCTGCAGCGTCCTGAAAGATTAGAGATGAATCTCCTGATATAAGCGATCCTTCCTTGAAATCCTCGTAGCTCTTTTAAGGTGCGTGGAGGACGCATCTCTTGGATGGCTTTGATCTTCTCGGGATCTACGTGTATACCTTTCGAGGTAATGACGAAGCCGAGAAATTGCCACTAGAGATGCCTAAGAAGGACTTAGTAGGGTTCATCTTTAATTGATGCTTACGCATTAGATCAAAAATAGTCTTCAAATCTTGGATGTGATCCTCTTTTTGTCGACTTTTGACTGCAATATCATCAACGTAGCATTCGACTATTTTCCGTAAGTGTTCACGGAATATAGTGCTCATGGCTCGTTGATAAGTTGCTCATGCATTCTTGAGACCAAACGGCATAACTGTATAACAGTATATACCGATCGGCGATCTGAAAGAAGTGTGTTTCTCGTCATCTGGAAACATTTTAATCTGATTGTATCCAGAATACCCGTCCATGAATGACATCCGTTCAAACCCACAGGTATTATCGATCATAACATCAGTAATTGGTAGAGGGAATTCGTCTTTAGGACATGCCGCATTAAGATTGCGGAAGTCTATGCATACTCTGATCTTGCCAGTCTTTTTAAGGACAGGAACTATATTAGCCACCCAATCGGGATGTTGTTCCTCTCTAATAAATCCAGAGGCCATGAGTTTATTGACTTCAGCTTCAATTGCATCCATAATATCTGGATGAAATCGTCGCTGTTGTTGCTTAACCGGTTTAGCATTCGGCATGATATTGAGTTTGTGAGTTGCAATCTGTGGATCAAGTCCTGGCATATCTTCATAACTCCAAGCGAAGACATCGATGTATTCTCGAATAAGTTTGATCATGTCTTACTTATCAGTTTTTGAAAGACTTTCACTGATGAATATTGGTTTGGGGGATCCCTCTTCACCAACATCTATTTGAACAAGTTTGTCTTCAGTCAGAGGTTCTTTTTGCTCAAATAGGAACTCCCATTGATTATTTAACCTTTGGCCCCATTATTCTGATTCAGGTGAGATTTCAAACTCGTCTTCGTTTTCATCATCTTCTTCAGAACCGTCAATGGAGACCATATTGGATGACAGAATGTTGCAGTGGAAGTCACCGATACTTGTATCAGAATCCCAAGAGGTGGTACTAGAAGAATCAGATCTCTTATCTTCGTCAGATTCGGGATCTTCATGGACAGTATTGATAAAAAGAATAGGAGCAATATAACCTAATCCGTATTTTGTCCTCCCATATTTCAGAGGAGGAATCCGAACATGTATTTTTCTTCCTTTTCCATTATTGAGGCCAGTTCTGAAGTCATAGCCCATATTTTTGATAATGTCTTTAGATTGCTGACTATAATGACGTAATTATAACCTTCCAGTATCATCGTCTTTGTCATCGTCTTCCAAATCAGAAGGGTTCTGAGGCCCTTTGTAGAAGCGTATTGGGATGTCTCCTGGCTTTCTACTAGGAACCAGAAAGTATGAAGTTTGTACTGATTCTAGGGATACTCCTGTATGAAAAGTCTGTACAACTCCTATGGTTATTGTTCTCAAGTCATCTAACAAATGTAAATAACTATGAACATGATTACACACATCAATATACTGCAAAGATGGAGACTTTTTATTAAATTTAAAAGCAGTAGTATTTATATTGAGAGAAGGCTGAGCCTTAGAAATCTTAGCCAAATCAATGACTAAAGGGGGAGAAGAAGAACGAGAGGAAGTTTTGTTTCGATTAAGATCGATAACAAATGGCTCAGAAGAGGTGAGCTCCCTTGAAGCCTGAGATGAAAGAGTAGTCCGCCCTCCAACATGGATTACTAGAGTATCCTGTTTTATATGTGAAGATACAGGAACTGTAGTACGCCCACTGACAGGAATGATCAGTGTATCTTGAGTAGGCGACTGAGGTAATGGAGAGATCCGTCCGCTCACTGGAATAATGAAAGAACCTTCTCCAGAGGGTTTAGGAGATTGTTGCTGAGTAGTTCGACCTTTAACAGGAATTATCAAGGTCTCACTTTGCGGATCTTCTTTTTCCATGGCTTGTACTAATTTTGTATACCCTTCTTTGTACCACCGAGAATCACTGAAATAAGCTTCAACCCCATGGAAATGATTTATATCAGCAACTTCTTTTTGTACTCTTCCATTGCTGTCAATGTATTTAAAGCACTGATGAAGAGTAGAAGGCACTATATTATTTTCATGAAGGAAGGGTCTTCCCAGGAGAAGATTATAAGATCCTACGATCTCAATCACATAGAAAGTGACTTTGGATCTGAAATTGCCTATTTGGAGTTTCAGATGAATCTTTCCTAACGGCTCGCTTCGACTTTGATTGAATCCCAAGATAGTAGTAACCGTCTTGGAGAGCTTATGAAGAGGGATTTTTAGTTCATCCAACAGACTCTTTGGCATTATGCTTAAAGCAGACCCTGGATCAATGAGGATACGATCTATCTTCATCGTATCGATATAACCGGTGTAGTAGAGAGGCCGATCATGTCGATTATCCTCCAATAACATGTCATCTTGTGTAAAGGTGATATTCGGGATGATCTCCAATACACTATTGCAATGTAAGCAAGTAGCAGGTTCTTCATCTGGCTTCTTTAATTGTACAAGACAAGAGTCAGCCTGAAGAAGTGCCTCACTTAACGTCTCCCGAGTTTCTTTAGAAAGACGTAGAAGTTCAAAGAGAGACATTCTAGCTGGAGTATTAGCAAGTTGAGCTAGAATGTCGAAGTTATAAGGTTTCTGAAGCCCAAGAGGAGGGGACTTCTTGATTGGCTTATCAAATCGAGCCTGTTGTTTGCCTTTCTCAAGAGCTGTGGGCTTGGAAGGAGTAGGTTCAACCGGTGCAGTTGAAGGAACATGTGCAGTAGATGATTCTTCTTCAAGAGGAACATTAGGAGCATCTTTGTCAGCAGGAGGAATATCAGGAGTATCCTCAGGACTCTTGGAATAATCCTTTAGATAAGGTTTCCCTGTTCTAGTAGTACCAGCAAGTGCTTCTGATTTATCTTTTGATTCTGTGTCGGGAGTAGATCCGAAAGAAGTCATATGACATGACTTAGTTTTCCCATCCTTCTTAGATTTTCGGGAAGTAGTCTTTTGAAGAGGAGGAGATTCAAAATCTGCTACCAGATCAGGATGAATCCATATGATTTCTTCTGTTTCCATAGTGATTGGTACTAATCCTTCAGACTGTGGAGGAGGAATATTCACTATTTCAAGAGTTACCTTGGGAATAGGAACGATCCCGCTTTCAAGGAGTTGAGGAGGGAAATCTCCGAATTGCATAGAGACGACGTTGGAGGTGACGGTCTTATCTTTCGGAGTAAGAGAGATAGCTCCAGATTTAATCATTTCTTTTCTTTTAGTACATAACATGTACGAACTGTGTGACCCAATATTCTGTGGTATGGACAGTATTTAGGATGATCCGTCTTACCAGCTTCATCAGGTTTCTTGATTTCAGGTAATTGTATTTTATTACCTTTCAGCAAACATTCAAAGATACCAAGGACATCATCGTCATCAAAAGAGTATTCTTCTTTGGGACGAGGTGTTCTTGGTTGTTGGGTCGTAGAGGCAGGAGGAGTTTGAACAGTCAATGCATCTTTACTCTGAAGATTAACTTCAAGGGTTTCTTTTCCCTTGCGAGTATTGGATTTAGCATTATTGTTAGTACTTTGACCTGTTTCTTTGGGAGTCATCTGCACTCCTAAACCTTTGAAGGTTTCAGCACTAATTTCTGCGGCTTTGGCACTAACTATGAAGGAAGGCCAATCTTGAAATTGAGTAGATCCTGTCCACATGCTGATGATTGGCAACAGATTTGATTTATATGTGTCGATGGTGACAGCATCAGGAGTTCCAAGAGGCATCTTCAGAGCTTCTCTTCGAAACCGTTCAATGAAATCCTCTGTAGTTTCATTATTTTTCTGCTTGATTCTTATAAGAGCAGACATAGTCATGTCATTGAGCCCTTCATAGAACCGTTCAAGAAATATTTGTTTGAAACCGGCAAATGAGGTAATACACCCATCCGGGAGACTTCTATACCATTCATAAGCCGTTCATTTGAGACATCCGACAAACACCCGAGTAAGGAGGGCGTCACTTGGTTGTAGCTGGTCAGTCATCACTTCAAAGTGATTAATAAATTGACTCGGAGAAGTAATTCCGTCATAGAATGAGATAGTAGGAGGCTTGTATTTAGGAGGATAAGATACTTGCTTCCATTCTATCGGGTAAGGTTGCTTGATGCCTAACCTTTGTAAACCATTTTTCTGTTTGAATGCCTCAAATTGAGTTCGAAGATTCCTTAATTCTTCAGTAACAACTCCGGAGGATTGTGGAGTTGTAGCTTGTAGAGAAAAGTTGGGAGGAGGAACAACATTATAAGTACTACCCCCAGCTCCAGAGTGACTAGGAACCGGTTGAGCTTGCCCAGGAGTATTGGATTGTACTGCTGGAGGAACATGTACTGGACTTACACCAGTGTCAATTGGTATGGCATCTGGTACAGTCTGTCGATTTTGCAGCTGGGTTGCCATGAGTTCATACATCGACTTCATAGTATCAGCCATAGATTTCATTTGCTGTTCCAAAGAAGCAATTCTTTGTTCTTGAGGAGTCATGGAAGAAGAAGGTTCATCAGTATTCCCATCGACCATATATGTTGTGACTGTACGAGGGATTGTTGATGAATTAGTGGATGTTGTATGTTCTGAATCATTGCTTTGTGTATCAAAGTCATTTGTAGGAGAATTACCCCCAGTAGGCAGAGGTGGGAAGTTAGATTCTCCAAAAAATTCGGAATCATCTTCAGAAATCAAAGTCCTTTGACTAGAAGCCAAGACTCTTGCTCTGGTGCCTCTGTATACTCCATCTGGACTATCAGTTCTACCTCCAGTATCCCGAGAGGTCATGTTGACAGAAGCAAACAGAGGTTCATCTTCATCAGGCATAGGTTCACACTGAATCCGATTGAAGACAGATTGTCGTTTAGTTTGACATCTATATTGCATCATGACTCTTGGCTGGAAGTCACATTCATGATCAGCATGGTCATGATCCATTGATTGACATCTGCATTAAATTATGACTTTTGGCTGGAAGTCACATTCAGCATGGTCATGATCCATTGACACAGAATTATTCCTTCTCTTCTGTTGAAGATGTTCTCGTAAATCTGTCTGTGAAGATTGAGGTACATCAGAGAACATTCTTTGTGTATTTTTAGGAATATATTTCCGGTTCTTGGGTCTTGATGGCTCTTGATTATATAGAGAGTGATTAATTTGAGCCACATAATTTCTAGCATACTCTGCATCTGGATCTCTTGCTTTTGTTCCCGTTTGGTATGGTTTTTTGACATCAGAAGTGCTTCCTAAACGGGTTTGATTAAGTTTTGTTCTTAGATCAGTTGGAGGTAAAACATTGGTTTTTGATACTTGGAGTTTTCCTTCCATTGATCTGGATATTTGCAGAGAAGGAAGAGTTGAACCACCCCCTTGATTAGGAGTTGGTAACAGACCCTCTTTTATAGACAAATTTTGTGCCCAATTCGAAGAAGTCGTAGAAGAAGACATTAAGATATGTTTCTTCTTAGACTTATTCAAGTTTTGAGAAATAGAATGTCCAGAAGGAAGAGTAGTCAAAAGACCATCTCCTTTTCTTTGACTAACAAAACTGTCAGTCAAAGCTGTTCCTGAAGTAAACACTACAGGAGCAGAAGAAACAACTAAAGAGTTGTTTCTTTTCGAAGGGACTTTGTGTGCCATTTGTGAAGGAGCTTTAGCAAGACTACCCCCAGTTCTAGTAGAAGTTGGCAAGGAAGAAGAGATAGCTAAAGAGCTATTCTTCTTAGATGATGTATACGGAATACACGCTGAAACAGGCTTGGTTAAAGAACCAGTGCTGTTAGCGTGACTTTTGATTTTAGAAATACACGCTGGAACAGCTTTGGCTAAGGAGCCAGTGCTATCAGCGTGACTTTGGACTTTGAGATTGCACGCTGGAACAGGCTTGGCTAAGGAGCCAGTGCTATCAGCGTGACTTTTGACTTTGAGATTGCACGCTGGAACAGGCTTGGCTAAGGAGCCAGTGCTGTCAGCGTGACTTTTGACTTTTGTCGTCTTCGAGCACACAAGAGCGTGTGTGCTAGCAGTAGAGTTCTTGCCAGTGTTAGGAGTAGACACTGTGACAGAAACTTCACCATTGGTTGCCAACAGATTCTTAGGGACGTAGATAGACCGTCCCTTCGACTTGGCAGTGGTGATGGAGGCTGAAGTGGGCTTGCCACCCTTAGCCCGCTGTATTTCTTCGTAGGCGAGTTGATCGAATTGGATCGATATTACCTTCTTCGTCGAGCCGACTGACGAAGTGTCGTATTGAGTTGTTGCCATCTCAGAAGAGGAGATGGTTTTCCCCAGCAGAGTCGCCAATTTGTTTTCCATAAATAAATTCACTTTATTTATTATGTTTTTGGGAAAATTACAACTGTAGGAATCCGATCTAGAAGACGATCGCTTTATCCCTTAGACGATGCGAAGAAGAAAAGCTCTCAAAATTTCAACAGCAATTTAGATATCTATGTATCTGTACAATGAATGAGAAAAGAACTCTATTTATAGAGTCAAAAATAACTGAAAAGATAACTGCCTTCACAACCTGTGCATAGTTGAAAAACACGCAGGATTTAACATATGCAAAATTATGAGCAGTTACTGGACGTGGCCTGTAACTGTTGGACACATGGCAATCATGCATGAGTCGTGTGTAAGTTACAGGACACGCAGGTGAGAGATTGGTGCCATGGCTGCCACGTACTCCAATTTGATGAAATCCACGCAGACTTGTTGAAGACGAAATCCACGCAGCCTTGGGGCAGAAAGCTTCAGAATCCACGCAGACTTGGGGCAGAAAGCTTCAGAATCCACGCAGACTTGGGGCAGAAAGCTTCAGAATACACGCAAGCTTGAGAAAGGAACATAGAAGTTCAAAATACACGCAGACTTGAGTCAGAACGACCAGCTGTCTTGATTCGACGTGCCTCGACTGACACAAAATCTCTGACATTGATTGCCTTTTGTCAGTCGCATTAAATGACAATAAACTCTTTTGGTACGCCAACTTGATGAAGGCTGAGTCTTGTTGAAGAAGATTTCGAAAGTCACGCAATAGTCGGCTGTAATCTCTCGAGTTCCGTGCATACGTGGCATACGAGGAGACATTCTGTGACTGTCGTGCTGTCAGTCATAATGGCACTCTGACAAATGATGAGTTGTCTCTCAGCGTGACTTTTAATCATTGTCTTGATCAACTCAGCGTGACTTTTTAGACTTTGTCCTGATCAACTCAACGTGACTTTTAGGCTTTGTTCTGATCAACTCAGCGTGACTTTTAGACTTTGTCCTGATCAACTCAGCGTGACTTTTAGACTTTGTCCTGATCAACTGAGCGTGACTTTTAGACTTTGTTCTGATCAACTCAGCGTGACTTTTAGACTTTGTTCTGATCAACTCAGCGTGACTTTTATTTTTGAGGCCTCCAACTACTACAGTCTGAAAAGTACTAGCTGGCTCGCAGGCCAGGCAACCCAACAAATCTATACTACTCTGGGAGAATAAAGTCTAGTGGCTCTACTATAAGGCCACGGTCCTGGACTACTCCATCTAGCTCGAGCCCATAATAGGTCGAGCAGTCTGCCTCAGAGTCATCTGTAATATATCATAACGGTATTCTGTCAGGAAAATGAGCAAGTACAAGCACTAACAGCAGTTCCATGTGAATTGACAAATTCTATAAGAGACAGTATAATGAAGTACAAGACAAAGATATATGAAGACTTGGGAACCGTTCGAAAGCTGAGCTACAATCCTTAAACCAAACAAGGACCGGGGTTGTAACCCTTCTTCCGAGCAGAACTTAGTCTCCAATCAAGGTACAATACAAAGGCATGTAGAACATGTGAGTAACTGAATATCATAACATGGTGAGAAAGTACTGAATGTAGAACAGAACAGGATATATGATAAGATAAGTAAATATAAAATGTGCCTTGAATTATTAGAGCATTATGTGATCGGCAAGGGAAACATGGTAGGGTTATCCACTTGGCCCGGCAATCCGCGGTGACCTCAACGGAAAGTCATGCCGGCCAACCTGGATAACATGGACATGGAGGTATCTGCTACACCCTACGTGAGGTGAGAGTGGCGCAAGCAAAATAGAGACATGGGGCTTTGATCACATAACCCCTAATAATTCCCCATCCCCGAGTAGTATAATGGACCTGGACATGACACGTCATGACACGGGATTCCCTAAGAAGATAGCTACTCCCTCTCAGGAATCGGTGTCTATACAAGTACATGGAATAAGACAGGAAATGTACATATATACCATGAAAATCTAGGAACAACATCTCATGTCATGATCCATCGTATACTAGTCCGTGAACTATCGTGACTGGAATCGAGTAAGACACTACAACTGAATCGGATATAGCAGATATCAAGACAATAAAAACTATCAGTGAATATACTCTCCTGCTGTCCTGAGCTGTAGGGTATATCAATGCTCAAAGCGGTAATCAGAAACCTAAAGATGAGATACTGTATGTTAATTTAGGTTTAAACAAGTTTAAGAATGATTCACAATGAATGATATGAAATCTTGGTCAATCTAGGTCTCACTGAGTCACACTAAGTCCTGTTAAGTCAATCTAGGTCAAATCAAGTTATATCAAGTCAATCTAAGTCAGACCAAGTCAACTCTAGGTCATACTAGTCATCACAGGTCAAAACAAGTCGAAGAAAGTCAAACGGGGTCAAGAGTTAGCCTACAGTTGACTTTTGGTCAACTGGTCAACTCTGGTCAACTCTAGGTCAACTCTAGGTCAAACTGGTCAAATATTGACCAACAGTTGACTTTTGGTCAACCGTTCAAGTCTAATGGAATTTGGAACTAAATTGGGCAAAGTGTTGACCCATAGTTGACTTTTGGTCTAAAAAGTCAACCGTGGTCAACAAAGGTCAAGACTAGGTCTAGGCGACTATTTCTAATCATTACCAACCCTTACAACCCATTTTCGATTCATTCTCAAACTCCTATTCTTCTCCTTCTCCTTATTCCTATTCTTCTTCTTATTCTCCTTCTCATTCTCCTTCTCATTCTCCTTCTTCCCTCATTCTCCTTCTCATTCTCCTTCTTCCCTCATTCTCATTCTCCTTCTCATTCTCCTCCTCATTCTCCTTCTCATTCTCCTCCCCATTCTCCTTCTTCCCTCATTCTCCTTCTCATTCTCATTCTCCTTCTCATTCTCCTCCTCATTCTCCTTCTTCCCTCATTCTCCTTCTCATTCTCATTCTCCTTCTCATTCTCCTCCTTATTCTCATTCTCCTTCTCATTCTCCTTCTCCTACTGCTGCTCCTGCTAGTGCTATTGCTGCTACTGTTCTGCTGTTTCTTATTCCCCTTCTTCTTCTAATTCTTCTACTCCTACTTCCTCTACTTCCTCTCTCTTTATATATATATATATATATATATATATCTATCTATATACCTATCTATCTATCTATATATATGTAAATTCATACACACACATATCTAAATCTATATACATATATAATCTCACAACACACACATGGACACACACTCTCACATGGACACACACATACTTATAGACAAATACACACACATATATATGTATGACCACACACACATATATATATATATCTACATATGTATATATATACACACATACATATATATATATATATATATATATATATATATATATATATATATATATATCACTCTATATCTAGATATATATATAGATATATAGATATATGCATATCTATATAGAGTGATATATATATATATATATATATATATATATATATATATATGTATATATATATATATATACTCACAAACACATATAAATATATATATATATATATATATCACTCTAAAAGAGGGTAAAACCATAATAAATCCCTAAACTAGAATTTAAGGAAACCTACAAAGGCTAGGGTCAACTTGTAGAGAATGGTCTTCCCTATAATTAATGTGAAGGAATGAATGCAAAATGGGGAATTAAATGAGAGATTAGAGGGTTTACCTAAAGTAGATTTGATGGAGAAGAAGAAGTTGGAAAGGAATGAATGAAGAGAGAGAGTGATAACTTAGTGAAGAAGAAAGGAGAGGTGGAGGGGGTGGACTTTTATGGCCGGCCATGGGGGATAGGGTAGGGGCACTTGTAATTACAAGTTTGCCCCTCCCTAAGCCTACATGCTAAAATAATCCAAAATGGGTTTTGGAAATTGCTAAAATTAATTAAAAATTATAATTAAACTTAATTACTCATGGGGGACTAGTCCAAACTCCTAAACCTAAAAGTTTAGTGTGGCGGGCCATGGTTAAATAACATGCTAATTACGACTCAAGTCGAAATTTCCCGGGGTCCCGAATTAAGTTGGAATGCGATGAAATTCGAACCCGACTCCTATAATAATTAAATATTAATATTCATAAAATAAGATTCCCAAAAATATTATAAAATGAAAAATTACCATTTTATCCCTAACTTGGAAAAGTGAGGGTGACAGGTCGGGAGGCTGTAGGGGTGTAATGGTCGGGTTGGGCTTTTGGCGTCGGCCGGCGATGGCCATGGCGAGGGTTGTTTGTCGGGTTGGCTGGGATTGGACGGGGATCGGTGGACGGGCGGTGGCGAGGCGGTGTGCTGGGTTGGTGGCGAGGTGTGGTTCTGTTGATGGCTGTGGTAGGGTGCGACGAGGTTGGGACGGCGGTGACAGTGGTGAAGGGGAACGGGTGGAGGAGACGACGGCTACGACGGGGGTGATAGTCGAGCCGAGGCATAGGAAGGCAGCCAGGGGATGGCCGAGTTAGGTTTAGGTTTGAGAATTTGATGGTGTCGGGGATGTCGACACGAAAGATTAATTGTGTTTGTAAAAGAATTGGAATAAGAATTTGATGGTGGAACATGGACACGATGCACGCACGTTGGTTGGAGAATTATTTGTGGAATAATTATGGCTTGTGGAGAAATATTGGAGGAGTACCTGCCTATTTATAGGACGTGGGAATTCCCAATTGGATAGGATTAGGAAAAGATTAAACCCAATTTGATTTAAATCAATAATCAAATCCAAATTTCAAATTAAATATCCAATTTAAATCAAATTAAATTTCTAGTATAAAATCAATGAGATAAATCAAATTTCAAATATTTAACTATTTAAATAAATCCAAAATTTCAAATCAAGGTTTAAATCGCCATAATAATTTCGAAATATATTTTTCAAAAATACTAATAATAATAATTTCAAAAATTACATTATTATTTAGAAATAACTTAAATAAATATTTATGAAATATATATGTAAGCACAAATAATGCATACTTTTCCTAGTACACAATAAAATATTATTTATGATTAATAACTCTTAAAAACAAAAGGCTTTTTATAGCAAGAATAATAATTATATGTAATATTTTGAAAGTGTATAATAAAATAAAAATATTTTTCTAAAATATGTACGCTCGCACATATTCGCACTCGAAGAGCAAAAAAAAATAATCTTTCGTGCGCGACGTAAAATACGACTACGCGACGTACAATACAAAATTTTAAATCAGTACCAAATTTAATAAAAAAAATAGTAGAAATTTAGGGGTTTTATAATTCTCCGTGTAAAAAGAATGGAGAATGGCCATTCTCCGTGTTAAAAGTAAGGAGAATGTCCATTCTCTGTCCAAAATGTATCATACTTTGTTAACGTAAAAATTCGAATATACTTTGGTAAATGATATTTTTTTAAATATACTGTAAATATTGGAAAGATGGTTAATATGACAAAATGTCACAATACAAAAAAATTCTCTTCGAAAATATTATCATTCGAAAAGTAAAAAATATTTCGTCCGATCAATACAGATTTTTTTTTAAAATACGTGAGCAGATAATCCGTCCGACCTCAGAAGCATGTTTCCTCAGTTCACCACCACCACCATGACATGTAGCTTTATTTACAAAATATTAAATTGTTAGATGAAAAATAAAATTTCTGACAATGGCATGGACAGTAAAATTAGAGCGGCGCCGCTGGTACTTCTCCTTGTTCGAGGAGGTCTCGACGACGTCCGACGCGAACCGGACCGATTCTTCTCGGCGCTGCTGGTACTCCTCGTTGTTCTAGGAGGGCTTGACGACGTCCGACGCGATCCAGACCGGTTCTTATTTCCTTCTTCATCTTCGTTTCTCTTTCCACCACCACCACGACCACCACGACTTGTAACCAAAAAAAATACGAAATTTATACGTTGATGCACAAAATATTAAATTGGATGGACGAAAGAGAGAGTAAATATGAGTTAATTTAGGGTGTTCATTGAAAAAATTAAAGTGAAGAATGACATGCTAAAGCAAGTTACCAAGAGGTCAAAAATTAAAATCAGCATTAAATGATGTTTCTACTCTATTATTCAATCCGAACCATTTGATCAACATCCAATAGTTCAGATTTGGGATGTATCGATACATTCCAGAGAATGTATGGTAGAACGACCATATATATATATATATATATATATATATATATATATATATATATATATATATATATATATATATATATATATATAATCCTTTGGTGAATAGTATAAGTGGTTCATCATTGTACTTTATGTACTTTATGATCAAGATGTTGAATGGGTCGGTGGGTTGGGACCTTGACCCATATTTGATCCATTTTCACCAAATTTGGGTCAAGCCATGCTACTTCAATCTTGGACACTAGTATAGTCTAAATTGGGATGGGGACCAAAATTTTAAATCCAGTCCGACTCAGAAACCTATCTAAATTCGTTCGGATTAGGTCTGATCCGGCCTGAATTCGATATAGTCTGAACGGATGTAACTATTTATTTAGGCTAAATTACAACTTGATATCCTCAATTATTCGAGTTTTTTAACTTAATACCCTCAACTTTGATAGCTACCAACTTAATATCCTCCCCCATTCTTCTCCTAATGGTGTTAATAGAGAGAGAAAAATGACAAAATTGTCCCTATTCTCTCTCTCCCCCCCTCCTCTCTTCCAGCGCCGGCAGCCGGAGGGGGGACGGCGAGCAGCAATAGCAACAGAAGCAGCAGTGGGCGACGCGGGAGGTCGCGGAGCAGTGTGCGGGGGCGAAGGGGTGCAGGGGGCGCGGGCTTTGAGGCGTCGGTGGTCGCGGGGGCGCGGCACTGGGCGTAGGCGGGGCGCAGAGCACCGACGGGACATTGTCCTTGGGCACCGCCGGGAGGCTGCAGATCTCCACCGTCACGATGACCGAGCAGTCCGGCCTTTACACCTCCCTGTCGGCTTTCAGCCTCAGAAAAGGCAATGGCTCGCGACCACCGTGCGAGCCGACACCACTGTTCGGAACGCTGCTCCTGGAGAAGGAGGAGAACCCTTGACCGAGCCGCGACGACATCCCTTTCTCAAATGTTAACCCATCAAGAAGAAGCAGAAGCTTACTATTCTAGATAATCGTAGCAAATTACTAAGTTTCGAAGGGATTTAATTGCAAAAAAAATCAATAAAATCAATAAAATTCTACTAATTGACTAGAACCTAGGGTCGCGGTGGCGGCGAGGTGTAGGGGGCGTTGCGGTCGCAGGGGCGCAGGGGGGCTCGATCGCAGGGGGTCGCTGGTGGTGACGCGGGCGGCCGGGGCACAGGGGTGACGCGGGCGCCTGCTGCCGGAGGGGGCAGGGGTGGGGAGGGGCGGAAATTAGAGGGAGAAAGGGGGGGTATTTTAGAAATTTTTATTATTTTCAGACAGCAAAGTTAAGTTTGACTGACGGAGGGTATCAAAATAAAAGTTTATAATAGTTGAGGGTATTAAGTTAATGTCTATCAAATTTGAGGTATTAAGTTAAAAAATAAGAATAGTTGAGAGTATCAAATTGTAATTTAGCCATTTATTTAAGTCCACTATTTAAAAAAATTACAACTATCAATTAGATTTTTATAATATTTCTGAATTTTCAAGATGGATTACCAAAAAATTTATTAAACTATTACAGTTTTTTTTAGTAGAATTTATATTTTCTTACAAATTAAGGATAATTTTGATAACTCACTTAAAAAGAATTTATGGACATTGCAAAAGCTAAGACCAACATATCACATAGACATGTTATCCGACAGACTCGGATAAGAGAGCAGATATGATATCTCGTAAATTACTATGTCATCTCGTAAATTACTCTCTCGGATAAGAGAGCAGATATGTTATCTCGTAAATTACTATGTCAATTATATCTCCTTTTCTATAGACATAACTTTTGGTATCAATAATTATTTAGTTCATTTAATAAATTATATATGTGTTAGATTTATATATAAAAAATGACATAATTGATGATATGCTCTCCCCTTGGAGAAGGCAGCTTGTCCTATATTGGCACATGTTATTACAAACAAGCGCGGCCTTTCATCCCAAAATTACATAGTATGTAGGAGAACAAACAATTATTTTACCGTTAAGAATTTGAATATTTGCACATGATGAAATAATTCTATCTTTTTGCCTGCACAATGAAAGTTTATGTTTAAAACAAAGAACAATTATAGTTCTTAAAACACTATAAATGACCATGATCGAAGCAACTACCATATTCTTTGTATTTTTCTTTTTATGGCAATTCTAATCCGGATGCTATTCTGATAGCAGTCTTGCATCGTCCTACATGAATAATATCTTTTGGAGTGAGACATTTTCAGAGAAAGATGAGTACCAATCTGACTAGTGCCGAATCTGAGTGAGTGACCTTGTGATCAGCGGAAAAAAAATATAAAATTTCGACTAGTTGGTTCACACACTCGGCAAGGGGACTTAAATTGTTTTGAATTTAAAAGTGATTCCAACTTATTATATAAGTCCGGCCCGTCCAAGCAATCACAGAGGCGTTGAGCAAAATCCAAAAGAGAACCAAAATAATAAAAAGACCTTAAGCAAAATCTAAAAAGGACCCTGAAAAATCATAAACCATGATTATTTTTTAAATTTAAAAGTAGTTTGTAAGTGTTTTTACTTTAATTCTAGACTTAAATATTTTATATTATAAAAAATAACTTAGACCTTTATAAATAATATTTTATTTGAACAATTGTATAAATAACTAGATATATTCACGCGTGAAACACGTAAGAAAAGAAAAAGAAAATTGAATAATGATTATATCTTGATTTGTGGTTTTATAAAATTAGATATATGTTCAGGTAGTTAGAAAGATTTTATATTTTTTTGCACTTGACCGAAGAATTCTTAAAAAAATTCTTTATTACTTGAGAATATATATACAGTTAAGACGACTAAAAAATATACAGTGAAGACGGCTAATTTTGAGTCATTTTCATCCCTCTTAGTCACATTCAAGTCAACTCTACGTACCAAAAATATCTTACGGTATTGTTAAAAAATTAGATAATAATTAAACTTTATTAAAATATTTTAAATATGTTTTGAATATTTTTAATTAGATTTGGTTATAGTTATAGTTTCAGAATTTTGAATAGGTGTTTAACTAGATAATATCATGTAGTTAGTTTAAATATAATTTTAATATCAAATAAATTTTAATTTTTTGTTATATATTTAGGCAGTTATAATTTAAAAAAAATTATTTTTCTTAAGATGGTATATAGTTAGATTTTTTATTATTAATTAATAGCATACTACTTGGACCGTTTATTTTTGAATCGTTTCAAGGTCACATTATAATAAGTAAGGATAGTAAAGATATATCAGTTTCTACCCCTTAGGGAGGCGTTTGGTTCAAGTTTAGGAGGCTTGAAAGTGAGTTTTGAATTTTTTACCCACGTTTGATATGTTTAGGATAAAAAAAATTAGGAATAAATACGAGGGGTTTCATATACGTGGAAAAACTATTTACAAGAAATTGATTCCTTTTCCTGTGTGAAACAAACATGAGAATTCACAAAATTAAATCCCTTGAACTACATATTTTCAATTTAATTAAACATGGATATAGAAATACTAGTGTCATGGCACACGCAATGGTGCGCAACGTATTTTACAATTGTTTATACCATTTAATGTAGGAAACATAACATAAAATAAAAAATTTCTTTAAATAGTATTGTCTTATAGGATATTTGAATATGTTAGAAATGTTGATATCGTCTTATTTAACAACGAAAACATCCCTTCAAACTTAATGAACATAAATATCTACTTTCACTATAGAAAATAACTCAATTGACAAAAACTGCTATAATGAAATGTTATTTGTTAGCATCTTCAAGCAGCACCTTCATCAATATGACTTGACTGGTAACACTTGATTACATAAAAAAGCCAAGTCACTGGTTTGACAACATGCGTTGTCCTCAAATAAATAAGAAAAGCTAAAGAGATTATATGGAAGCAAAGGAAGTGATAATAATTAATAATATGTTTAATTTCAATACTTAATAGACTTAAGTAATTCAAGTACCTGATATGTAGTTAATTTTGTGGAAGCAAAACTTCTTGATAAACAATATTCCTGATAGATACTATTTCCAAACAAATTAACTCATATCCATGTGTGAACCAAACATGATAATTCACAAAATTAATTTTTTTAAAACTACATAATTCCAGTATACGTAAACACGGATATAGAAATATTATTTTTTTCCCATAAAAAAGGGATAGAAATGGATTCCGAATACAAAAATTTCATGATATTGCCCCGATGAGAAATTATATTTCCTATTATTATTTTGCACCACTCACATAATCACCCTTTGCCACGAGTAAAACTCAGCCTGTATCAAAGTTTTGATGCTCCTATATATAACATGTGGACATCTTTCAAAGTTTTGATGTCCACTTGTTATACATAGGGATATCAAAACTTGGTAAAGTGCAAAAAAAATTCCTAAATTGACACCTTTTGCGTAGAAAGACCTATTAGTCATTTTTAGCAATTCGTTCCTCCTTAGATTACAAATTCGCTCAATAAGGTTCCTCCAGTCAAAATTAAAAATTTTAATCCCGAAAATGTCCCTGCCCACCTCTACCCTCCGGTGACGGCGGCGACCCCCCAGCCCCGCCCGACCCCCCTGCCCTCCCCCCGCCGGCCCTGCCCGACCCCCCTGCCCTCCCCCCGCCGGCCCTGCCCCCCTGCCCTCCTCCCGCGCGACCACCCCCACCCCCTCGCCCTCCCCCCGCCGGCCCTTCCCCCGGCGGCGAGCCCCCAGTCCCGCACTCCCCTCCACCCCCCCCCCCCCCCCCGCCGGCCCTGCCCCCCTGTCCTTCCCTCGCCGGCCCTCCCCCCGGCGGCGAACCCCCAGCCCCGCCCGTCCCCCACAAGCCTCCCCCCCCCCCCCCCGACCTCGCCGGCCCCGCACGGCCCTCCCACGCACTCGCCGGCCCCCCGCGGTCCTTCCTCGCCCTCGCCTCGGCCCCACGCAGCCCTCCCCGTGACATCGCCGGCCACCCAGCCCCTTCCCCAACGGCCGAGGAAGGAGGGGAAGAGGGATAAAATTGTCATTTGAGATTATTTTTGTAAAAAAAAAAATAGTGGAAAATTTAAGAACGTGGGATCTTTTTTTCTCGAAAATGACCAATCAGAGGGAGGATTTTTTTTGTCATTTACCCTCAAAACTTTGATACAGATTTTTGTATCAAAGTTTTTCACCTTTGCCACTCGGGTCGGGTTCCATTACACAATTTTTTCTCCGGGATCCCGCTTCTCTTCTCCTCTTCTCAATCCTCTTTCTCTGTCGCCTTTAGGAGAGATTGGGAGGATCAGAAGCTCTCTCTCGTTCTCTTCCGAGATCACTCATATCTGTCTCTCTCTTCCAGATCTGAAACCCTCTCTTCAGCCCTAACTTGGATTTTGGGGTTTTGTTGGAGATCTCAAGTGCAGATCCTTAGTAGCCGACATCATCAATCGTTTGTAAGTTTTAAATATGTTCGATAAAATCATGTGAAATGTCTCCTTTCTGCACCTTTTTTTAATCCAATTTTATTTTAGCGGACATGTCTAATTGAGCTCTGACATAAATGGATCATGATGTTAATCAAATGAAATAGCTGCGAATAGTACGACCATAGACTAGGCAGCGTGTTGAATGGAAAATCGAAGTGCTAATGTCATGAACTGTTGTACTATTGAAAGGGGGATTGTACTTACCCGTGTTAAAACAGTGGATTTATAATTCTATGTAGATAGGGTTAGTTTGGAGGAAATGAAATATTAATTTTGTAGTTATAGGAGACTGTATAGTTGTAATTGTAAGATTTTGTTAATTTTCTTTTCTTCTGCAGCTGCTTATTGCAGCTGAGGTTTTTCTTTAACAGGAGTAGTTTATTTTTTGATTGCTCAGACCTTCGGGTCTGCTTGGCAATTATAGGGGTAGCGACTTTTAAACCAGTCTAATCCATGATTGGTAATTCACAAACGAGCTGTTCTGAAATTTTTTTTTTTACACGAATAAAATTAAATATGGTAGGGTATTAGTAGTTATAATTATATATTTTTGGCGAGGATATAAATGGAATAAAATAATAAAATCCCTCAAAACCTACCAATTTGGGGTGTTTATAAAGCCACCAAAAATTACATTACACCGGTTTTAGGGGGTTTGTGAGCCGACCAAAACCAGTGCCTCAAAAAAATTAACAAGCAAGGGTTTTCATAAACTATCCTTTCAAAAACACCCCAGAATTGGTGAAAACACGATTACCAAGCAACCCTGAAAGTAGGACCGTGTATTGTATGCGAAAAGTTTCTTTTATGTTATTTTCTATTGGCTTCAATATAGGGAGAGAATGCATATTAGATTATATTCTTTGGGTTCAATGGCTATACTTTTTTATGGATATTTGAAAACGTTGTCTTTTAACTTTGACATAACCAGTTGTTAGAAATGTGGTGTTTTTTCCTTATAATTTTTTTATTTTTAAAATGAAATTATTTTAAGTGATATTTTAATGAATATTACTAAAGTATGGAAGATTTCAAACTCCCGCTTTCAGAACGCGATTTTGACTAGTGAAGTCAAGACTTCATGTCAAAAGGAAGTAAAACCTTGTTCTGGAAACTACATTTATCTTATAGACGCAAGTTCCAAAATTGAGATTGCTTTAGTTAATTCATGCCTTCAAAACACGAGTTTGTAAAACTACCCTATTTTGGTAATACTTATTCTTCTTCTAAATTACTGATTTATAGAATAGTGAAAATCAATTTAACTCAATATTCCTAGAAATATAATCGATTATGAGGATTGAAAGAATTTTTTTAATGATACTTAAATTATTCCTTTTCTTCGCTAAATCCTTCTATGTTCTGTTGATTGTTCATTTTCAGAGCTCATATGTAATTTATGCTGCTAATTGTTATGAATATTGAAATTACCAATGTAATTATTGAACATAATTAAGTTGGGAAATTAATGGTTTTCAGAGAATCCTGTAATTGTGGCTGAACTGTGATGCTCTTCTGTTATATTTCCATGCAGCTAAATTCACAATCGAAGGGAAATAGCAATGCCTGCTCAGAAGATAGAGACAGGTCACCAGGATGTGGTTCATGATGTATCAATGGACTATTATGGCAAGCGGATAGCCACAGCCTCTTCTGACGCCACCGTGAAGATAATCGGTGTTAGTGGTTCTTCCCACCACCACCTTGCGACTCTCACCGGTCACCAAGGTCCCGTCTGGCAGGCTGCTTGGGCTCATCCTAAGTTTGGGTCCATTCTTGCTTCCTGCGGTTACGATGGCCGTGTGATCATTTGGAAGGAAGGGAGCAAGCCAGAGGAGTGGTCTCAGGCTCATGTGTTCACTGAGCACAAGTCCTCAGTAAATTCCATAGCTTGGGCTCCTCATGAGCTTGGTCTCTGCTTGGCTTGTGGTTCCTCAGATGGTAACATCACGGTCGTCACTGCTCGATCAGATGGTGGATGGGACACCATGAAGATCGATCAGGCACATCCAGTCGGGGTAACTTCTGTCTCGTGGGCCCCATCAATGGCCCCGGGTGCGCTTGTGGGTTCAGGACAACTCGACCCTGTGCAGAAGCTAGTGTCAGGCGGGTGCGATAACACAGTTAAGGTATGGAAGCTTTATAATGGAGGGTGGAGGATGGACTGTTTTCCAGCACTTCAGATGCATTCTGATTGGGTGAGAGATGTGGCGTGGGCGCCTAACTTGGGGCTTCCGAAGTCTACCATTGCCAGTGCTTCTCAGGACGGGACAGTGGTTATATGGACCGTTGCTAAGGAAGGTGATCAGTGGGAGGGTAAAGCCTTGCATGATTTCAAGGCCCCTGTCTGGAGGGTGTCCTGGTCGTTGACAGGAAATATTTTAGCAGTGGCCGATGGGAACAATAATGTGACACTGTGGAAGGAAGCTGTGGATGGGGAATGGCAGCAGGTGACTACGGTTGAGCCGTAGGGCTTCAGATTTGTCGTGGGATTATAATTTTTAATCCAGCTATCTCATACTGGTCATCATACTTTAAAGTGATCAAACTTCTCTTTCCCGATGCCTTGCTGATGAAAAGGTCGGCATGTTTCTCTACTTGTAGTTGTGTTTTGTGTTGCCTCATGTGTGAAGTTTATAGATCATTGGCTTGTGTGCTCTTTATGCTACAAGGTCCCGTTTGACATGGTATTATTATGTTTTGGTTTAGTCATATTTTACCTTTGATCATATGTATGATGTATCCTTCAACTCTATGGTACAAAATTGGACTTGTGGAATTGCTATGGGCATGATATATATATTTTTTTGCATGTTAAAGCAATCAGTTTTTATTATTTTGATTTTAGTTCATCTTTGTACACTGTTTGCATAAACTGCAAGATTTTGGTTTCTTAGGATAATGCCTCAAATAGCTTTACCTTAATCTTGACCATTATAAAGATCGGTTTTTGACATGCAAGTTTGAGTTGCTCCACTTTTACTGACAATCGAAACGTGGATCATAAGCAGGGAAAAATTATTCTATTGCACAGGGTAGATATTTATTATCTTTTTTCACAACATACATTACAAGTGTTACAATAGAAGTTGCTCTGGGATCTAAGATCCATATAATGATTATTGCATCTGGATTTTAGCGTAAGCTCCCTCAACATTACCTGGTATGTTGTATTCCTATCGTTATTACATCCTCATGCTTCAAGGGGATGTGATTTCTACTAGGTAGAAATATAACATTCTTGCACTGTCTAACCAAAATTTTATTTCTCCATATATCTGTGTTATATTGAGAGAAATAGTAATATAAGAATCATTATCAAAATGCTTATATTACTTGGCACACTTCCCAACTATCATATATTTAGCACTATTTAGCATATATAAAGCATATCAACAAGTTAATGGTGGAATAAAAACATAATAATGCATTTTCATTGTTTTCTTCTTTCCGTTTTCCTCTCATGTGTTGAATCAGCTCTTAGGATACAATATTTTCAATTCTAGCCAGGTTGCATGGATATAGACAGATATACAGACATGGACATGATTCCATTCAAAATATTACATTATCTAGAAAATAGAGGATTAAAATACTCCATGGATACGGCTATATATACACTTGAACTCATGTCTATCTATTATGTACATTACATCTCAATATTATCTACTATTCATGTTGTTTTGGGTAACGACTGGTTCTAAAATACTTTGAGGAAGTACTTGTTAAGGAAATTATATTGTTTGTTAGACGAGCATGACCATGCCAAATCATTTTCACCCTTGTTGTTTGACCCTTTGGAACCTACACGTGGATGAACTAGTCCCAATTTGTTTTTTTTATCTCTTATTTATTAATTTTCTTTTCTGCTTATATATGTACACAACAACAACATCATAGCCTTTATCCCAAATTTTTGGGGTTGGCTATTTGAATACTTTTCTTCCATTCAGTTCTTTTAGGGGCCATGTCCTCTGTAACACTAACAAAAACCATGTCATTCTTTGGAACTTCAATCCATGTGTGTTTTTGCCTACCTCTAGTCCTAGCAGCTGTTTTAACTACTATCTTACCGCTCCTCCTTACAAGAACAGCTTTGGTCTATATGCTGCACATGTCCAAACCACCTAAAACTATCTCTCTCATCTTGTCCTCAATGAGGCCACATCTGACTTCCTTCAAACACAATCCTTACC